>PVIW01001696.1:0-273192 GCA_004026585.1 Noctilio leporinus
CCCTGGAGTTCTTTGTAATTTCCCTGGAGTTCTTTGTAATTTCCCTGGAGTTCTTTGTAGTTCTCCTGGAGTTGTTTACAGTTTTCTTTGATGTGGCTGAGCTCACTGAGCTTCTCTTTCATCATTCTTTTGAATTCCTTATCTGATATTCCAGGTGCCTCTGTTTCATTTTGTGTTCTTTCTGGGGATTCTTCCTTTCCTTTTGGTGATGGACTGATTCTTTTTTTCCCCATTTTGGGTGTCTGTTCTTGCTTGCTCTTTATTTATTTATTTATTTATTTTCTTTCCTTGGGTTAACCTGCTTTGCTTCCTTGCCTTAGTTGAGCACCCTTCTGTGATAGGAGATTTGTGGAGTTCAATGTTGCTGTCTCCCAGATTTTCTCCACTTGCTGTTCTTGGTGTGTCCTTTATTTGGGCTGTCTGGTTGTATTCTGGGCCTGCGGGCTATTGTCCTGCTGGCCTCCTCTGCCTCTGGGCCGCGCTTCCCTGTGTCCAGATGCTGCCCGTTCCAATCCCCAGGGTCCTGAAGACGTCTCACGCTCCCTATCCTGTCCTCTAGCTGCTTTGGTACTCGAGAACACCATCAGCACTGCTCTCTACTCGGTCGCCATCTTCCCTCCTCAAAACATGTTTTTTTATTTACTGGAAATACATATATATATATATATATATATATATATATATATATATAGTTTTCTCTTGGCTGAATTGATAAGTTTGAGCCTGTGCACTAAATATATATATATTTAGTCACACAGAGCTTAGATTTTTTTATTCTTTTCAAGTGTTTTTGTAATATATTTTTAGAAATGCATCTTCAAAAATGCAAATAATTGTTACATGGTGGTAGCAGTATCTGAAGTACTCTCTTTACTCATCAATTTTGGGTTTTATTTGAGCAGCCATTTATTGAGCACTTTTATGCTACACAGTGTGTGTACATTACTTTGAAACTTGAAAATAGCAAGGTAGGTATTATTTTTCAATGTTATTGAATGCAGAAATAGAAATCCAGGGGATTTAACCAAACTTCCTAAACTCACTCATGTGGCTGTTGGCTGGATCTAGATTTGAACTTGTGTGTGTCTAATTTGAAAATACCAGTTTTTTCTCTTTATAGCATACCACCTTTGTCAAGGACTGAATTTCACATGGCAGAAGATTATGTAGTAGTATGTAAGTGTCCTTAGACTTGGATCATTTTAAGTAATTTCTATTCTGAGAGAAAATGATGTAACGGAAGAAATAATTTAAAAATTTAAGCATTTTAGTAGTGCCATCACTTTCATCTGTTGGAAAGTGATATAATACGATAAAACGTCATATTGGGGTTTGAACCCTCACTTAAAAACTGAACATGAGTGCATTTTCAGGCAAGTCATTTTAACTCTTCTCATCTGAGTATCTCATCAGCAAAAGCTTGTTATAAAAACTACTTCAGAGTTGGTGAAGTTTATACATATTTTGACAGTGCATAATGTACTATTCCTCAGAAATGAAGATAAAGTTATGCTGTGAGAACAAAATTATAGACAATTCAGAAATAAGTAAGATTTATCAGAGAAAACATGCCTGTATAATAATAATTTTATGGTGGCTAAAGTATACTGGAAGATTCAAATTCAAATCAAATCATAGACTCTCCAGGTTATAGCCCTTGGTTAAACGGGCAAAAAAAATTGACATGAGGGAAAACATCCACAGAATGATTAATTAGAACTACTGAAATGAGAAGAATTTAGCCTCTTTTTTTTTCCCCCCAGTAGAGTCTGCAAAAGTGGATTGAAATATTCTGAGCATTGAGAATGTGTATATATTGTTGAGAAGTAGAAATAGATATCCAGGCATCATTGTCACTTAAATAAGATAACAAGTTTTTCAAAGATATTTTAATTCATTATAAGTAAGGAAATGAATATTGAGTAAGTTCACACTAGAAATATAAGAAATTTACCAGATAGCTGCTTCATTTTCTTAACAGCTGCATTGAAGTATAATTGATATACTAAAAATTGATTAAAAGTGTACAATTTGGTAAGTTTGGATATATGTGTATACCCATGAAACAATCACTACAATCAAAAAAATAAACATCTCCATCACTCCCCTAAAGTTTCCTTGTGCTTTTTTGTAATTCGTTTCTTCTGTGCCTCCCAGTCCTCAGTTGTCCTCAACCATCCCTTTGCTTTCTGTTGCTATAAATTTATTTGCATTTCCTGTAATTTTACATGAGTGGAATCAGGCAGAATTGACTAATTTTCCCCAGCTTTTATAAAACATATAATTATTTTGAGATGATTTGTGTTGCATGTATAGGTACTTCATTAATTTTTTATGATGGAGTAATATTACATGATGCAGATTAACCACAATGTTTCTATCCATTTGTCTGTTGATGGACTTTTGTGTTGTTTTCAGTATTTGACTGTACAAATAAAGCCATTATGAAGGTTTATATACAAGTCTATGTGTGCTCATATGCCTTCATTTTTTTAATGCCTAAGAATGAAAATAATCAGTCAAAGGGTATATGTATATATTTGTACATTATACACACACATACACACACACACACACACAGGTGCTCTCATGTCCAATTATTTGGCTCACCATATGTTTATGAATTTATCCATGGTGTTTATATATATATATATATATATATATATATATATATATATATATATGATGTTTTAGTACACTTTCAAAATACTTGCCAAAGCAGTAATAACATTTTACATTCTCCACAACAACGTAGGAGAGTTTAATTTGTTCATATCCTTACCAACATCTAGTATGTTCAATATTTTTAATTTTATAGTTCAGTAGATGTGTAGTGGCATCTCGTGGTTTTAATTTGCATGTCTCTAAAGTCTAATGGTATTGAGTATCTTTTCATGATACATCCTTATGTCATCTTTGCTGACATGGTCATTCAATTTTTGCCTTTCTTAACTTGGGTTGTCTATAGTCTTATTATTCAGTTTTGAGTTATATATTTTGGATAAATGTCCTATATGAAATCTGTGACTTTCTTTTCCTAGTGGTGTCTGGTCTTTTTATTCTACTAACAAAATCTTTCAAAGGGTAGAAATTTTTAATTTTATAAAGTCTAGTTTATTACTTTAATGAATTATGATTTTGATATTATGTATAGCTTAGATAATGCCTAATAAGTTTTTTCAAGATATCTATTTTTATCCCCACCCAGGGACATGCTTACTGACTTTAGAGAGAGAAGCAGGGAGGGAGAGATGGAGATAAACATCAATGTGAGAGGAAAACTTTGTTCAATTGCCTCTCGCACATGACTCAACTGGGAACTGAACCTGCAACCCAAGCATGTGCCCTGACCAGGAATCAAACCCACAGCCTTTAGGTTTACAGGACAATACTCCAACCAACTGAGACACATGAGCCAGGACTAGATATTTAAGTTTCAAAAACTTATGGATATTAAAACATATACAGAAGAATGGAATGTGGTGTGATGATCGGCTATGTATTCATCATCCTTCATCAGTAGTTATCAACTCATGATTGATTTTGTTTTATCTATATTCCTTCCTACATTTATATATTCCCAAGTTGTTAACAGTTTTAAAGTATTTTATTGATATTTACAGAGGAGTCTACAAATCATGAGCATACTGTAGTTCAATAAATTTTCATGGAGTGAAGACATTTTATTGTATGTTTCAGTGTATGTATAATATATTCAGAATTACAATCATGAAGTTAATATTATCAGCTGCCCGTAAGCCCCCTCATGTCCTCAAAGGAATCTCTATCCTTACTTTTAATTCCATGCATAAATTTTGCCTTCGGTTAAAGTTCCACAATGGGATTGCACAATAATATATGCTCTCTTATGTCTCAATTATTTGGTTCACCATATGAATTTATCCATGGTGTTTCATATAACAAATTGTTTGCTCAGATGATTTCTGTTTAATATTCTATTTATGAATAAATTGCAATTTATTTATCAATTCCAGAGTTGATGTCCATTTGGATTGTTTTCACATTTTGCCTTACATAGAGTGCTGCTCTGAGCATTCTTGTACATTTTGTTGTTATTGATTATATTGATACATGAATGCCAGGTACATAGGTAAAGGTGGAATTGCTGACAGGCTGAGCATATATGTAATTAGTTTTACTATACACTGTCAATTTTTATAAGTAGTTGGATAAATAATATATAAAGAATAATTAAGAAGGAAAAAGGGAATGGATGTAATAAAACAATAAAATTAAATTAAAAAATAATTTATACATACATTCTGTAAACAAACTGGAAAACATTTTAAGCTTCTGAGTTGTCTTATATTTCTGCACCTATAGCCACTGAAGTAAAACATTGTTTAATTTTATGGTTAATTTAGCTGTCATGTGCACTCACATGAGATCTGTCCTGAAAGTATTAGCCAATGTCAATATAATTAAAATAATTTGTACAGCTGATACTTTCGGGACAGACCTTGCATTTCATGAGTAATTTCTGTGAACTTGCTGAGTCTTTGGTCCAAAGTTCCTGGAACTGCAAAGCTGAGAACTAGATCTTTAAATGAGGAAACTGACTAAAGTCCTTCTGCCTCCTCAAATTTCAACAGAGCAATAGTCTCCCTAGATACTATTTTTTGCTCATTTTATTATAACTGCATTTATTTCTTAAAAACACAAAACAACAAAAAAACCAAAGCACTGTCCTAAAGCCTGCTACATAGATATACTATAAATGCAATTCTTTTCTATTACAGTAATCTTTTTACAATTTCCTTTAGCCTTTTCATTATTGTTAACATCTAGCCCTTTTACAAAACCGTGTCTCTGTAGTCACAGTTTTAGTACCACCTAGACTAAAAAGTAGGATTCCATTGCCAGGTAGTTTTCAAGCTTCAATGACAAATCAATATCACATCTCTATGAAACAAGTTCATCTTAATGTTTTCACAAAGGACCTGCCCTATCCTGTTTCTATGTAAGTTTGGGACCAATCCAATACCATTATAAATCTAAGGAAAATGTTCCCATTTCAGGAAATGCTGTTGAAGGTTTTCGATAAGTTCATAACCAAAAGTAAAGCCATTTTGGAAATTTTAATACTTTACTTTTGTTATTATAAATAAACCAGTTACTGGTTCATAGTTTTCAGTATAGTAAACAATATCATTTGAACTGTACATATGACTTATCTTGTGCTTAATTAGTTATTATTTTAAAAATTGTATTTTTGTATGTTCATACTCCTCTAAATTTGACATTTATTTCTGTTGACCGACAGAAGTCCAGAGAACTTAGGGGACACAGAATAACCTAGTGTACCATTCTGTATGACTCTTCTAATTATTACCACTTGTGAATAAACATTTTCACATTGGGCAATGAAAGGCTAAACTGATTACAGGTTATAAACTAATTAGGTGGCTCTTAAGTGATTGAAGAACACAGATTAAAGCCGAAACAAATCCGAAGGCTTATTTGCATATGATAATGTAAGCAAATAGAATATTATTATCTGTTAAGTAAAGCCACTTATCCTTTTTCTCAAGTCATTCACTAATTTATGTTAGTCCAAACTATTGCAAAGCAAAGGGCAAATGATAGAACTAGATTCTTTGATATTTACTGATCCCAAGTAAGTACCAATTATTGTTAGAGGTGCTCTTGGAGGGGAAAATAAATTTAAAAAATAAGTCCTTCTAGAGAGTTTATACTTTAGTTGATTATGTGTAGCGTGTACTCATTACAGGAGGACATTTAAGAAAATGTACACAACAATGTAGAGTTTCTGCAATGTTGACTCTAACAATCATTTTATTGAGTTTTTAATGAGATAGATCAACTAACATGTTCCATTTAGAAATTAACCTATTTTTAAAAACCTCTTGATTTAGTCTGTGCTGTAATGGCTACTTCTATTTCTGTATGCTATAATGGTTATTCAATAGACTAGTTAGTTAGTACCTATAGAATTATTACTATGTCTATATAGCAAAATCACCTGTGCAACCTGAAAGAATTAAAAAATAGAGATTCCTTAACTTTATACCTAGACATTTAGGTGTAGAAGTTTCTAGGTAGTAGCTTAGGCATTAGTATTCTAAAAACAGCTCCATGGAGAGTTCTGATTTGAAGCACTAGTTTGCCATTCAATTAACTCACTTTTTGTGTATATCTGTGCCTATCATATGTCTGTGGCAATACATTCTACTACCGACACACAAGAATTATTGTTCTTGACAGAAAATGCATTTTTTATCCTCCTTTACATTAGGTGAGGTCATGTAGCTGTGTTCTAGCTAACATGATATGAGCAGACGTGATTTGTGATTTTAACAGAAAAGATATTTTCTTAATGTTTTCCATATTCTTCCCTTTTTGTCAGTGGATGCCTTTTCCATGACTGATTTTATAGCTACGAGTTAAAGATTCCACACAATATAGGTCCATGTTTCTAAATCAATATATGGGACAGGGACTCCCTGTTGACTTGAAAATTTTTGTGAGCAACAAACAAACTTTTATTGTGATTGAGCTATTATTTAAATCTGGGGTTATTTGTTATAATTAACCTAAACTATGAACTTGTTACTCATATGATGATATCAAATGACCTACTGGTTACTAAATCATACTGAAGAAGGTATTCTTTCCATTCAGATGATCAAAGTCTTAGAGTAAAATAAATAGAAAAATAAATAATGATGATATAATGGAAAAATCATCATAATAGAGTGAAAATGCAGATAGGCAAATAACTTTTCTGAGTAAGAGTGGATGGGTGGTCAAGAGTCAGAGAGCTACATAAAAGAGCAGGTATTTTTTGAATGAGGCTTAAAGAATGAATAGGAACCCTGGCTGGTGGCACAGTGGATAAAGTGCTAGCCTGTGAACCCAAAGGTTGCTGGTTCGATTCCCTGCCAGAGCACCTAACCAGGTTGCAAACCAGGTCTCCAGCCAGGTCCGTAGCTGGAGGTAGGTGAAAGGCAACCATACTTTGATCTCTCTCTCTCTCTCTCTCTCTCTCTCTCTCTCTGCCTCTCTCCCTTCCTCTCTCTCTCAAAATAATACATTTTAAAAAATGAATAGGACTTTGCCAGAGAGACAAGTCACTATAGACAGTGGTTAGGTGTGGAAGATTGACAAGGGTTGAACAGGATTGGGACAGAGTAACAAGGGCTAATGGCTAGGAAAAGGTCAGGTTGTGCCCTCTGTATTATGCTATGAAGTTTGAAGTTTATTCTATAGTGATCAGTAAATACCTGTTTTGAAAAAGTAACAGAATTAGCTTGTTTTTGAGAAATAACACACTCATGGAAGAACAGAGACTGGATACAGAGAACATGATGATGCAGTTTTAATGTTTTGGAAGTAAGTGATGAAATTATGACATTAAGGGTGGGGGGAAGACAACAGCTAGAAGAAATGTTTGAAAATAGAAAAGGAAGTAAATATTCAGTAAGCAACTGAATTTCTGGGCAGTGAGGAATTTGGTAGAATTACTTCATGGTCTCAGCTTGGACATATGGATAGGTATTGATGATCTTCACTGAAAAGGAGAATTAACAATATGAACAGTAAAAATGAAAATGCTCTCTATCTGTAGCTGTATCGTGCTGAACAATTTATATGTATTAACCTACAGAAACATCATATCAACTTTATGAAGTTAATACAATCCTTTCTGCACTTTGCAGATATAGTAACTGAGGCCCAGCAAGGTAAAAAAATTAAAAAAGAAAAAATGCCCAAGGTGATAATAGGCTGGTGTTGGTGAAGCAACAAGGACAGTGTAGTAACAAGGACAGTGTAGCTCCAGACCAAGCTTTTAATCCATCCCCACACTCTAATGCTCTCTAATGCCTCCCAAAAGGAAAGACGGAATTGGATATGTTGAATTGGAGATGCCTGTGAGTCACTCAGCTGAGTATTTGTAGGTGGTTTAAATATAGCTGTGTGTTTCGTGAAGGAAGAGCCTCAAGCATATCTGTGGTAGTTGAATATGCAAAAGTCAATGAGATTTCACAGTGAAAAATTTATCATGAAGAAGGAAAAGGATTGAGGATGGTATAGTAGAGAATGCAAATATTTATGGGCATGGCAAGAAAAACAGAGCAGGTGAAGTGAGAAGTAGGAACATACCCACAATCAAGGCATTAAATAGAGAATTAAAAGGGCAGAATTTGGTGTCCTGGAGAACTAAGAAAGAAGCGTTCCTGAAGGAAGAGCTGGTAAACATGCTAGATGTAGCAAAGACTTCATGAAAGTAGAAGAAATCAGTGGGGATCATTACCTGATTAACTTTATTAGGTAAACATTTAAATGAAAAGACTTTAAAATTTCTTTGGGAAAGGTGAGAAAATGGAGGTGACAAACACCTTCCAAGGTTTTTGAGGAGAAGGAAGTTTCCAGGAAAGGCATTCTCAGGGCGAATAGAACTCAGCCTCCCAATGCCCTAAGTATCTCAGAATTTTGACTCCAGGCAATAGCATTGATTGCTTATAAAATCTCTTTGTCATATGACTCTCAATAATAATTATTCCTGTTATTTTACTGAAGTCTCTCCCTCTGTAGTTTTATTCTTTTGTCTTCTATGAGAGAACTGGCTATTTTTTTTATTTTTTATTTTATTGTTGTTGTATTACATCCATCCCCTTTTTGCTCCCCTCTGTCCCCCTCCCCACCCACCCATTCCCCCCAAAGTCAATCCCACCTGTTGTCCATGAGAACTGGCTATCTATTATCCCTAATCATTTACCTTGTCTGGAAGCATTGCTGATTTCTACTAGTTTAAATTCATTTCCATGGGTTAAAAAAAAAAAAAAAAAAAGTGGTCAAGTGGAAAAAAATTTAATCTAGTGGTCTATTATAAAGTTTTAATTTTAAATCAGAAACACTAAAGGATTAAAACAACTTGGAATAATAAGAAAAGCTAGTAAACAGCAATTTAGACTTAATTAATTAAAACACAAGTTGGAAAAAACAAAGGTTTATTCCTTTATATAAAGTTTATCAGAAATAATTAGTACATTGGCAACTGAGCTAATAAAGAGTTCTCTCCCTAAAACTTAAACTTTACCTCTCTGGTTTAATATGTAATTATACTGGGCAAGTAAAATCATATAAATGTGGAAATTCTAGGAGTTTTGTATAAAGGAAATATCTATGTACAAGGTGTCCTTGGAAGTTGATTTTTTGCTTTTGGTTTATATTTTGACGTGCAGGAGTAAACAAGAAAGAAATGGCACTCACAAAATAGGCAATTTTCTTGATAGTTAATTTATTGTTTTATATGTTTATTGTTGATAATCAATTAGGCCACAGAATAGAAGTGGGAAGACTTTTATGTCTTTAAGAAAGTTATACAGCAATGGTAGAAACAAACAAGTTTTTAAAAAGAAAGAAAAGTGTTTAACAAACTTTATGACACATGCTATAATATAGAAAGGACAATGATAAACTAGTTCTGAAATAAATAGGTCAGCCCCAATAGATTCTATTGTATTCTCAAAGGACAACCTGAAATACAAAATAATAACCTCTATAGTTAATTATAATTAGAATCTAAAAGAAAGTGTGTGTGTGTGTGTGCGCGCGCGCGCGCAGGGGGTGACAACACTGAGACACAACACGAGAAAAATGCTATTGTTTCCAATTTTGTTTCCAAGCACGAGAGCTTAAGGGACTTAAGTATGACACCTGAACCTTCCAAAACAGAAGGGAGAAAAGAACACCAATTCCTGGCAAATGAGGAAGCAAGGGAAAGACTTTGGCAGGAATTCTGGTAAGGACTGGAGGAAACCGAACTAGTGGTGCAAGTTTAGTTGAAGAAAAGGAGGACTAGCATGAAAAAGACACCTATCACTATCACTAGGTTACAGATAAAACTGACTTGTTGAGGGAAAAGGAGACACCTAGGATCTCCCAAATTTCTGTCATGGGTAATTTTGGATGCGAAGGGAGATAGGAGTTTGGAGGAGATACATTGGCTTGGAGGTACCTGTGGAAAACCTGGGTGCTAGCTGTCTTTGTCCATTTGGGCTACTGTAACAAAAATACTATAGAATGGGTAGCTTAAACAACAATTTATTTATCACAGTTCTGCAGGCTAGGAAGTCCAAAACTCAGGCACCAGCAGAATTAATGCTTGGTGGGAGCTCCCTTTTAGGTTCATCAACAACTGTCTTCTCACTGTGACCTCATGCGATGACAGTGTAGAGATTTTTAAGAAACACCATCAGTCTTTATTTGTGGATCCTGAGTTTGTAGATTTGCCTAGTCACTAAAATTTATTGGTAATCCTAGAATTCATGCTCTTGGTTCCTTCATAGTCACTCAGGGATATACATGCACACATGCATAGCAATAACAAAAAAATTGACTTGCCCAATGTGATTATGAGCGAAAGACAAACAAGGCAGTACTCTGTCTTTTTGTTTCAGCTCTCATTGTCTTCAAAATATCCTTTACATGTATTTCAGAGCCATATTTTATATTTTTTTGTGCTTTTTTGGGGTGATTTTGTTGTTTGAAATATTTTCCAGTTGTAGTTGAAATGCTATCTATTATTTCTAAGTGGAAGATAGTGTGTCTTAGGGGAAAATACATGTGTTAGATACGTATTCATTTAGGTATGAGCTATAATGCTGCTGCTGTTAAGTTCAATGTTAATAAATCAACAATATATATTAAATAAGGTATCTTTAAACTGAAAAACAAATCAAACAAGGTTATGTATTGATTGAGTGAAGAAAATGTGATCAGAGGCTCACAGGAACCAAGCTCTGTATTTCCCTGAGAGATGACAATCCAATATTGATGAATTCTGTTTTTCCTTCAACTTTATGAAACAAAGAAAAAAAATAGTGCAAGTAACAAGAATTGTTTTTACTTGTGGACATAAAGGATTACCCATTTTTGAGATTATATCCAGAGAGTGAAACAATACTAATGAATCTCACAAATATAATGTTAGACAAAAGAAGCCAGATGCAAAAAGAATATATGCATTATGGCAATTTAGATAATGTTCAAAACCAGGATGGAAGTCAAGGATGGAAGGATGGAAGTCAAGATACCGGTTGCCATTGTGAGGGATATATGACCGGAGATGGCACAAGAAGAGCATTTTGAATTTGATAATGTTCTGATATAATAATGTTTGAACCACAAATATGTTCTGTTTCTGAAAATTCATTGAGGTATATACGGGTAAGTGTGAACCCAGCAACCTGACTCAAGAGATCATCCTCTTAGCACCAACATAGTATTTCTGGAATGGCATAATGTAGGGGGAAAAAACACATCCCGTGTGCTCTTCTAAGTGTAGAAATCATTGTTACCATCAGTACTCTATTTGCCATATCCACTTGTCTCAGCATGAACCTCTCCTAGATGTATAAGTTATCTTTACAATCTATCTTTAAAACTAGAGTGAAAAATCCTGGCTGTGGCACAGTGGATAAGGTGCCGGCCTGCGAACCCAAAGATTGCTGGTTGGATTCCCAGCTGGGGCATATAACCAGGTTGCAGGCCAGGTCTCCAGCCAGGTCCGTAGCTGGAAGCAGGTGAAAGGCAACCATACATTGATGTCTCTCTCCCTCTCTGCCTCCCTCCCTTCCCCTCGCTCTAAAAATAATAAATAAAATCTTTTTTTTAAAAAGGCTCTAAAAAAAAAAAAAGAGTGAAAGTGCTTAATTGCATGAGGACAACATGTGTAAACTAACACTGTCATGGTCAAATTAGGACAGGTGGTTATCATATATGAAATGTGAATTTGCCATCACTGGCCTGAGGTCATTCATTTTGTGGGTATAGCAGCAGGACTACTGCTTAATGAGCTGGAAAAAAATTCAAAGACCATCAATTTCAATATCTAGTTTTATAAATAATTAATTTTCAAGACCCAGAAACACGAAATTATTTGCCCAAGGCCCAAGAAAGAACTGGTTAGTACTTGAGCTAGCCTAGGCACCCAGTGAGTTTTTCTTCTCTTTTTCTTTTCCTTGCCCTTCCCTTCCCTTCTCTTCCTCTTTCTTTTCTTTTCTTTTCTTTTCTTTCTTTCCTTTCTTTCTTTCTTTCTTTCTTTTCTTTCTTCTTTCTTTCTCTTCCTTCTTTCCTTACTTTCTCTTTCTCTTTCTTTTTCTTTCTTTTTTTCTTAATTAATATTCAGTGTCACTTTGAAAAAAATATGTATTTTTTTCAGCTGGAACCAAGTGGAAATACACCAACAGGTTTTCCTTTCCTTTTCTTTCTTTCTTTCTTTCTTTCTTTCTTTCTTTTTCTTTTTCCTTTTTTCTCTGTTAAACTAGAGATCTGTGTTATAGAACTAACAGACTAGGATTCACAGACAGTCCTAAAAACACTTTTCAGGGGGACCATGGGCAGTTTTCTGGGCTGTGGAATCAGTACATCCTAGATATAGGTGGTTAGCTTTGATTTTATCATTGTTTAATTTAATGGTCTTTGGTCAGTTCCTTACTGTTATAACCCTTAGTTTCCTCACATTGAGAGAAAGGACATGGAAAAAATTTAAAACCCTCTAAAGTCATTTCTACTTTAATTTAATGAGAACACAGCCTGCATGTGAAGAATGATAGCTGGTAAACAAAGAAGTGAAGATACTGCAACTGATTTCAATTTTGCCAAGGGCTAGTCCTGAGTCTGTTGCATGTAAATCACATAGTTCTTGAACTGGATTAATAAGTTGGTAGATAGAGATATTGATTAGGACACTAGTGATTATCCAGTAAATTATGCATGACTGAGTTTAAGTAGACCAACAGCATACTTTTGGCTTGTTTCCCACAAGACAAACTAACACTGACAGCTTATTTTCTAGAATCATGTGAGACTACTTAGGGTTGAGCATAATGGAGATACTAAAATTTAGATCCTAAAATAAAGGGCAACTAGGAGACTGGAAAAGGAGTTCTAGCATTATGGGGATTTTTAAGTTATTAAGGTACTGAGACATTCAGTTGCCTCTATTTTATACATAGGAAGGAGTAAAAAAGTGGGTTTAGAATAATTAATATGGAAAAATATATAATATAAGAATAAACTGTGTTTTTGGTGTACTCACAACTTATAAACCTACTTTTGCCAACCCTGTATAATATGGAAGCAATTGCTAAATGTTTATGCCATTTAATATTTGGCAATAGTAGTAAAAGAAATGTAGGTAAATTATTAGGTATTCAATTATGTATTCAGATAGATGGGATGAAATAGTTGATTGCCTGCTTTAGATGATTGTGGTGAGAACTGAGTGAGATGTGTATAAAATATACATTTGCTCTCATTGTGCTTCAGCTACATTGGTTTTATTTCCATTTGTTGACTGCATTACACTCTCACTAGCCACAGAAATTGTGGAAAATCTTATAGATTACTTCATTCAATTGCAGCTGTCTCTCTGGTGGCATATACCTTCTTTTGAATCAGAGACTAAAAAGCTAATGACTGCATTTCTTTGATTTCAGTGTATTAGGATTCCAATGAGACATTCTTCCAGTAAATAGACATTCATAAACAAGACTAGGAAGGCAAAAGGTAACATTGGGGAACTATGTTCCCTTTCATGAATATAGTCTGGGAAGCCTTTCATTCCTACAACATCAGATATATGAATGTATGAACCCTTGCTTTTCATAACTGTTGGACAACAGGTGATAGTATCAATAACATTTCTGGTGGTGATATTAGGAGTATATTATGGTTGCATCACTTTGGCTATTGAGCATCAAGTATAGATCCCTGGACTTCCCCAAAATTCTGTGAGATACTAATAAGATTTAATAAGGGTTCTTCTTCTTAAATCAACAAGAGTGGACTCTGTTATCTACAACTAAGAATCCTGAATTAATAGAGCAATTTTAAAAATTGAAACAAGGGAGTCTCTTTATAGTTTCTTAAGATAAGATAATCTTTATTCATATATATCCACTCAAAATAACCATTAAACCATAAAACATTGGGTTAGATGCCACACATAAATAAGTGTATCAAAACAGACTTCAGCCCTAGGTATGGAAATTAGAATAAATTAGAGGAAGCATAACTAACAAGTCAATAAACAAATACATATTTTCTCAAATAGAGCTATAAAAACATCAGTGAAATGAAGTTACATAATGAAAGAAATCTATTTAGGTCAGAGATAGTTCTCTGAAGGATGAAAAGAAGCTAGCTAATAAAGAGTGTGGGAAGTGCATATCTGTAGGTTTGAAGGTGAAAATGTGTTTGGTGCACTAAGAAATTCTAGAGAATTTTATAGGCGTTTGTAAAATAATATATAGCTTAATAAACATGGTCAGATAAGTAAAACCTACAGTTTGGCAGAAGTTGATGGCTATTTAGTCAATGAAATATAATTATGATGACTTAGCAAAACCAGCAATAATGATTTATTTCTGATAACTGGCTATCTACATAATTATTTTATCCAAAACAAAGAATATTAATTAAAAAAATTCTGAATTATTTCTCAGACTAGAGTCTTCAGTAAAACATAACTCAAGTGAATGTTATACCTTCATAGAAGTTGTGTAACACATCAGTAGTATGGAATTCCTATGATCTCATATGATAGAAAAACAAGATGAGGAACTAATATAATTATAAAGAGCAAAAGAGCTGAAGAATGTAGAATGCCCAAGTGTTTGTACATTATCATTTAACTGCTGTCAAAAATATTGTAATTATTGAGGTTTCTATTCTTCTTCAATGGCACTACTGCTCTTACAGATTAACTTTTATTGTAAACTTTTTTCTCTTACAAGGACTTACTGCTCTTAAAAGAGTAATGTGATATGCTGAAGAATCATCAGTTCTGAAGAATCTACAGTTAGTTCCTGTAGTTTTAATGAAATGCAACTGTGATTAAATACATTGGGGAACAAACTGGATCAAATGGTGCAAAATGTTTTCTGTATTCACAGTTCAGATATGGTGTCTTCAAGGATCAGGTTCTTACCTTAGTATATTCATTTACATTTTAACAAACTTTCGTTCTAACCTCTCTTTGTACCTTCGTCCAGCTAAACCTGAGAAAACATCTTGTGAATGGCACACTGCCATCATGGGAGATGGGCCTGGACAACAAGGTCAAGATCCAGAGTGTAGGTCCAATGACTAAGAAGGACATATTGCCACCACTGTGTGGAAGCAGTATTTGGTGTACAATCTCACTTTTTATGTCTGAGGGGATAGGACCTACCACTCTAGCCGAGCAATGAATTAACTTAGTAAATACAAAACATTTTAAGTCTAATCACTAACAAGTTATTTTCCCAAGAAAGGAAGGCTAGAATTCAGGGTTTGTTGGAGGAGAGAAATATATAAAGCTGTGTTCCCAGAATGTTTTTAAAAGAAAATGTCAGATATAGATATTTCTTCCAAAAAGTATCATTATCAACTGCAAATATTGTATAGATCATTTACTCTATTCATGCTACTTGTCAGGTAGTACATCTTATAAACTATCTTTCAGAGAAAGGATTTATAGTTTTTCTCTTCACATAAAAACAAGTGCATTATCTGAGCAATTTTATATTTTAGATCTCTTTTATTTTTATATAACCTATTAATGTATCCAGAGCTATTCTCTTCCATTTTGTTAATTTTGCCTTTTCTCTCTAATCACTGTACTATCATTTATATTCTACTTCATCAGAAACAAATGTTTTAAAAAACATATTTTAAATCATTATCTACCTTACCTTCATCTTCTTAATCCTTCCTCTCTTATAATCCCTGACAATGATCTATTTGATTTGGCCAAAAACAAAGTCATCTTTAACATTAATGTCTGTTCTATTTCCATATCTAATTATTCTTCAAAATTTGCCAATGATACCACCAATTTACCATTTTACCTAATTCTCTCCTTTCCATACACATTTCTGTTACCTTAATCTTCAGGCTCATCCTCACCTAAGGAAAACACTCTAGCAATTTGGCATAATGGCCTTGGAGTCAGACCCACTAGATCATAAATCTTGGCACAACCATTTAACATCTGTTGGATCGTGAAGAATTTACAAAATAATACCTCTAAGGGATGTGAGAAGGGATAAAATTGCATTGCCTATATGAATATAAATATGTAGATATTACCTTAATGAATGATTACTCTATAAGACAGCACCACTGTCATCATTATTAATGTATTTTTTCTGACTGCCTATTACATTATTTAGATGCCACATCTAACCATATAATGACCAAACACTACTCCAACACCACTTTACATTTATCTGATATTCTCCTACTTTTACAAAATAAAACACAAATATCTTAGCATGTACTACAAGAAATAATAGACTTTTTGTTGTCTAAAAGATTTTATGTAAATATAAGCATTGCCATTTAGCTAATAAATATTCATCGGTGGCCTATTGCATATGTGGCACTTAGGTAAAAACTGAGAATAGAAGAATAATTTTAAAAACAGATACAAATACTCCCTATTATAGCTATTAATCTTGATTTCCTTAATCTAGTTTCTTCATTTGTAAGATACAGATAAAAGCAACTAGATTTTGGGTTTGTTTGAAAGGTTTAATGTGAAAACTGCTATGATTAATATTATTTTAAAAAGGCGTGTCCAGTGATAATTAAGAGTAAGCAGATTGACGTCGGACATAAAAACTGAGGTTCATACTGTTAAAAGAATATTTCAAATGGAAGAAAAACCAGGAATGAACATTCTGTTTATGCATGTGAAACAGGGTACAGAGAGGAAGGATCCCCAAAGTCCCCACCCAAGATTTGAGGGATGGGGAAGGAGATGATACAGTGTTTAAGGTACTTTCCCTATCTATGGCAAGAGGTAGCTAGAAAATAGCTGTGCTACCACCCAGAACAAAACATGTACATGACTTTCAGGATTTAAAAGGAAGGGTGAGCAGCCTTGAAAAAAGGAGTATGTTGGAAGAGCCCTGAGAGAGGGGGCCGTGATAGAGGAGCACAATGGAGGAGCAGGTAGGAGGAGCCATGGGAAAAGAAGCTATGCAGTTTGTGGTCAGCCATGTGGCCTAGGATAGTAAGAAAGTGGGCATACTACTGCTGCTTTGACTCAGCCTTGCAGACCTGGACTCTATCTGGACTCTTAGAACTCAGGAGAAACAGAGAGGACACACTCTTAGGACTTGTGTCTTTCTCGGACTCAATCATGATCCAGCATAACATGACACGTGCTATGACATTATACCCCAGATCCTGAAGGAGAGAGCTGATAGAGAATGGGGAACTGTTGAGCTTGGTTTTGTTTTATAGCCTTTGGGGGAGCAAGGAAAGTGCTGGGTCTTGAGGGAGAACAGGGCTCTGAGCTGGAGTTTTCCCAGTCCTCTCCTCAGGTTGGAATATTGTAGCTAAAGACCTGTTTTCTCTACACGTTGGGTCATACACCAACGTGCCACATGAATGAGTCCAGCTTTGCTTGGTAACATCCACAGGTGTAAAAGAATAAAAGCGGTCTTCTTATTCTTTAAATTAGTTATACACCTATTATTAGTTCCTGTTCATTGATTTATTTATTGTTTAGTTTATAGCGATTCTACCTAATATATCTGTTTATTTTCCATGTATATAATGTAGTGTTTTCATTCAATATTTTAGTATTAGTAAGCTTACATATTATTCTTATATGTTTATATAAAATTAAAATATAAATATAATTAGAATGCTTTTTAAAATATAAATCAATTAATCATTTTCTCCCAACTTTTTGAAGGACAATGCCCTAGAGCATACTGTTCTTTTGAAGTGGGCAGGGATTGTTTCCAGGAGACATCAGGATTACAAGAAGCAATGAGCATAAAGAAGGAGAAAATTAAAGGAAGAAATAGAGTCAATCAAGACAGAGACAGTAGAAGGAGAAAGGAGTTTATGTAAGTAAAAAAAAAGCTAAAGCACTTTTTTTGCTAAAATAAACTATTTTGCTAGTGGTAAATGTCATGGGAAAAATAAAATAAAGGGGGGGGGCGGCAAAGGTTGGGTGGCCAGGTGAGCCCTCTTTTAAAAACTGATATTTGAGTTAAGACTGAAAGAATGTGACAGAACCAGCTGTGCAGTGATCTGAGAGAGGAGCTCTTGAGGAGGAAGAAATAGCAAATGAAAAGGTTCTCAGTTGGGAGTTTAACGAGCTTGATCCAGGATCACAGAACAAGCCACTGCCTCCAGAGCAGTGACTGAGGGAAGCGTATTAAGAGGTCAAAGAGGAAGAAAAACTGGATTTGGGTCATGCAGAACTTCGGAGATCATTGTAAACCTGAATTATGTTCCTCTGAGATGATACAGTTTAAAACAGAGAGTTAATGTGATTGAACTTGGGCTTAATTGTAGCTCTCAAGTTCCTTTGTTAAGAACAGAATGAAGTGGGACAAGGCAGTAGTATAACCCTCAGTTAGGAAGTTCTTGTAGTAATCTAGCAGGAGGTGGTAGCAGTGGAAATAGTGAAGCAGTGATATTCTGGATATAGTTTAAAGATAGAGAGGTAATAGATTTGATGGTGGATAGAAAGTAGGGTTTGAAGAAAGTGTGAGAAAGATAACTCCAAGTAACCAAAAGAAAAGAATTGTCACTTACTGAGGTGGATTGGACGGTGATAAGAGTAGATTGAAGGGAGTAGGGTGGATGTGAAAATGTGCTTGCAGTAATGATGGTATAAAACCAAAGAAAAGCAAAGTAAGTATCCAATTTCACTCAATTTATGAGTTACTAATCAAAATAGACAACAAATCAATGTTTAGTAAATGGTGGTCAGGGGCTTTCTGTTTCTGTACATAGGATGGTATATCATTTGTAGTGCACAATAGCTCTTGTAACAGATAAGCATTAAAATCTGTGTTTTAGCCATATTGGAGTTTCTTACTCATCTGTAAGTGCAAATGGTGGCATCTGTAGTGACAGTGGGGTACAATGTTCTTTGAATTCATTCAGAACCCAGACTAATGGGGACTCAAAGTGTGGCTCTAATGTTGTCTTGAGCTACCTAGATGGTTGATAAGTGAAGAAATGTAGAATATCACAGACTTTGTGGAGCAGACATAGATATGATGAACTTCACTCTACTCCCTCCCTCAGTCTATTGAGTATTGTGTAATCACATGGTTCCTTTAGATGCAAGAGGGCTTGGGAAATGTAGTCCATGTCTGGGAATCCACTTGCCAGCAACAACTACATCACATAATAGGAAAGCAGCCTTTGGTGGGGAGTTAGCTCTCTTCACTACATGGGAACAAGACATGAGAGCAAGTTTATTTTGAACTGAGAGGTTACATTCAAGCAAAGACTTGAGGAAAATAATAGAGTGAAACACTTAGCTTTCTACACGAAGCAATCTTATGCAGAGATATAATAACAAACGTAAAGATCCTGAGCAGGCAAGTAGGGGTGTTCCCGTCGGAGCAATAGTAAGAAGGTCAGTGCCAGGAACATGCTGTAGCCAAAGGGAAAGTTGGAGGAGCAAAAGTCAGAGGTGACCAGGGCACATTCTAGAGCTTTTTCTCTAAGGTCAGAATCTTGGTCTTAGTTTGAATGAGGTAAGAAGCTATTGGAAGATTTTTAAGCATAGAAGCAAAGTGATACAGTTTTGAAGCAAATTACTCTGGCTGCAGCTAGTTTATTACAGAGACACAGGAGCAGAGGGGAGAAGAGTTAGAAGGTTGCTTCAGTAGCCCAGACAGGAGAAACAGTTATTAAGAACAAGAAGGTAGGTTTGCTGAAGGTCAAAAGAAGTGGGGTTTTTTTTTTTTTAGAATTAGTATTTCCCTCATACTTCATATTCTAACATTTTTTAAAACTTTTAAAAATATTTTATTACTTTTAGAGAGCGGGGAAGGGAGAGAGGCAGAGAGGAGAGAGACATCAATGTATGGTTGCCTTTCACCTGCCTCCAGCTACAGACCTGGCTGAAGACCTGGCTTGCAACCTGGTTATGTGCCCTGGCTGGGAATTGAACCAGGGACCTTTGGGTTCTCAGGCTGGTGCCTTATCCACTATGCCACCAGCCAGGGCCATGTTTTAACATTTTAAACTTATCGAATGTTTAAATAATAATAAAATAAACAATCATATACTTTTCATGTGGATTCACCAATTGTTACTAATTTTCTATATTTGCTTTGTATCACTTTATTTACTACATATGTAAATAGGTATGTATGCATATATATATATATACATTCAACATTTTTCCCAACTCATGGCAAAATTGTGTAAATATTTCAATGTGCAGCTCCTAAGGATAGCCTACACAACAATAATATAGATATATTTTTAAGGTAAAACTGAAAAGATTTCCTGATGGGTTGTTTGTGGGACATAAGAGGAAAAGTCAAAGATGTTCCTGATGATTTTGGCAACAACAACTGGAAGTATGGAGATTCTATTTACATAGACGAGGGAAATGGCAAAATGACCTAGTTTGGGGTCATAGAGATTAAATTTTGCACCACTCTTGCCTAGAGATTGGGTGGGGCAGGACATACTCTAAAAGATTGGGGTGTATCAATTTTCTTAAGTTCAAGGAAATATTGCACAGAGCAGGATAAAATAGCTAAACCCTGTGCCAGCGTATTTTTAGCAAAACAATTGAACAGGAATCCCAAAAGGAGAACGAAGCCATTTCATTTCAGTTTTGGCTGTCTGCAGCAGTGTATCTCAGACTGCTATGAAGTTTAGAAAATGTGTAAGTTCCATCTGAAGTAGCACAGAGTAGGGCAGTCTTCAGAGTTGGTTCAGTTAATGTGTCCAATAACCAGGTCTTGTCTAGTTCTTGGTTCCTTACCCTAACTGTAGACTTTGCTTTGATACTGTTTCCCATCCTATTCTTTAAAATGGCTGCTAGAAACACTGAAGGCAATGCTTATTTTTTTCAAGACTAATGGAAGAGCAAGACAGAGGTCTCTATCCCAAGCTTGTATCATAATTCTCTCACTTAAGCAAGCTAGGTCCACTTGAGTGTTTATTTCAACAATGTCAGGTACCAGGATCCATGCCATATGTAATTATTTAGGTATGGCTTTTTTGGTTCTGCATAATGTCTATGAAATTTATTTATGTTGTTGTCTTATATATTGGCCTTATATTCCATAGTTGAGCAATACAGTGTTGTGTGAATACACCACATGGACATTGGGTCATTTACGCTTGTTGAAAACTTTGGATACATCTACTACAATCATTGTGAGCAAGTCTTTGGGGACTACGCTATTTTGGGAAAGTACCTAGAAATAGAATTTCTGTGTCATAGGGTAGGTGTATGTTTAACTTCATAAAAAATTACCAAACCTTCTTTTAAAGTGGTTATACATAACCAGTTCTAAATATATCAGAGGCGGAAACAAAGTCTGCAGCTTTAGCATTTGTGGTTATGAACTTGTACAATAAAATTTAAATTATGATTAGCTAAGTCTATTTCTAAATCACCATGTATAGAGAGAGGAGAGTGCCATAGGTCTTAGATGCTGAGAAGATACACTAATACCTTCCAGGGTTGATGAGTACAAAATTGCTGGCACATGGTATTTGATGCCTGGAAAAGAAAGTGTGCATCTATTTCGCTGATGGAATGAAGCGTCAGCACTCTCTCAGATTCAGGGCTGGTCTTCAGTAACACTCACTCACTAGAACAAAAGAAGGGCTGGGACACAGACTGGAGACAAATTATCATTTTTAAATGACATGAAATACCAAAAGTTCTAGCCACTGAGCGGCATGTGTTTTCCGCTGAGTTAGGAAGGGTCCAGTTTTGGATTAAATGACAGTCAATAATCAGTTTTACTTCCATGCTATGGACAATCCTGTTATGCCTGATAGGTCAGCCTTGGATTCATCTGTATTTTTCTTTCTTAGAAACTGACCAATAATTTCATGTCACTTTATATGTCACCACTGCATGTTTGGGTACTTCCAATATTTGTATGTTGAATTCCTGACCCCCACGTGACTCTGCTAGGAGACAGGGCTTTTGAGAAGCGAAGGTTAGGTCCTGAGGGTGGAACCCTCGTTGATGTCTTTAGTGCCCTTCGAAGAGACCACAGAGAGCTTGCTTGCTCCTTCTGTCAAACAGCATGTAGCAATCTATGAAACAGGAAGTGGTCCTTCGCCAGGTATCATTCACTGGTGCCTTAATCTTGGACATCCCAGTCTCTAGAAATGTGAGATAAATATGTTGTTTAAGCCACCAAGTCTATGACATTTTTTGTTATAGCAGCCCAGACAGACCAAGTGCCATCAGTCTGGGGAATGGGTTTTGTCTAAGCCAATCAATTCCAACACAGACAGAGTTCAGGAAGTCTGTTTCCTATGGCCAGTCGTTCCAGTAATTACCTTGGCCTAACAGAGAAAGCTAGGTTTTCATCTCTGTCTCCTAGTTTTTATGAATTTGTAAATACAGGTTGGGGCAAAAGTAGGTTTAGAGTTGTGAGTATATGAAACACAGTTTCGTATTATTATCATTTACTGAGAATTGTATTATTTTCCATTCAAATAACTGTACACTGAATTTTGCCCCACCCTGAATGACACTGTGTGCTTCTCCCTTCCTCTTATCTCCTAGAAAAAGAACTGTTGTGTATGATCATTTTTTCTAATATACCTAAAACTTTCCAACATCAGCTCAAAAATATATTTTTTCCAATTTTATTGAGAAATAACTGATATATCACAGTGTAAGTTCAAGGTGTACAGCATGATGGTATGATTTACATACACTGTGAAATGATACCACAATAAGTTCAGTTAATATCCTCTTCTCATATAGATACAATAAAAATGTATCCCTTTTATTTGATGTATACATGTGCTCATGGGCATTCTGATTACTAAATGAAAGCTGACACACAGCCAGACTTTAAAAGTGTCAACTCTACTGAATATTTGTTCCTTATCTTTCATGTACATGATACTATTTGTTGTTGGCAGACAAAGCTAGACAATTACAAGCTTAATGCATTATTTTTCCCACTGTTTTAAATGATACCACTGGATTGAGGCCATTGTCTGTATTAGAGAAAAGATGATAATGTGATAATCCTATTTCTAGTTTAGGATCTAGGTCTCAGTGACTACTGTGGAATCACTGCTAGGGGCGAGGGTCAATCTGAATTCTTTCTACGGTTATGTGTGGGGGCAAGAGTGGGGAGAGAGGATGGACATCATTCTTTGTGGCACCTTCCTTAAAATAATGTACATTTTTAAAGAAAATAATTTATTCTCTCTCTCCCTCCCTCCCTCCTTCCCTTCTTTCTTCCTTTCCCTCTGTCTTGTTTAGGAGGGGGTTTCCCTATAGAGAGGTTATGCTCACTCTCTGAGGTCCCATCACCTTCCGGGAGCTTACAGTCCTCCTGTAAGAAGGCACTGCACCCACCTTCACCATTTTAAGTTCATTCTCATCAGCACTCTAAGCCCCTGCAACTGCTATGGAGCCAGACCCAGCCAGCTGATCCTTCCCCCGTTTCCCTAAGTCACCACCTGCATAACGTTATTGCATACTAGGGACATTTACTGAAGGGTAGCAGAACATAAATTAGAGCCCAAGGAAGAAAAACTTAAATTTAAATAGAAACCACTGTCCTAAAAATGTATTATTTCCTCCACGCCACAGGGAATATCTTGCTGACTGTATCGCTTCCCACAAAGCTCAGCCTATCACTGTCTCCTTCGCTGCTTCCACTGGGTGCCCAGGCTGTCAACCTCCAGGATGCTGGTGCCTCCTCAGGCAGGGAAATTTCCTCTTCTGCATTTCACCTCTCACTCACCTTCCCATAGGCTCTGAGACTCTCAACCCTCTTCATGTGGTGGGCTCAGCTAGTTTCTATGGAGCATTTAATATGCCAAAGCAATGCAAACCATTTTCTTCTCTTAAAAGCAGTATTTGATCCTGCTACATCCCTAGTTATATACTTACCTCTTTTTTCCTATCGGGTGAGATTCCTTCCCCAGTTCCTCGTTCCAACTATAATTTGAATCAGAGCTCTGAAGTCAATGATTTAAATCATCGTTGAATAATGTCTGTGTAAGGAGCAGTGAACATGAACCGCATTGCCTTCTGATTGAATTTTTCTTCAACTGGCCTAAAGTAGTTGCCTCTCATATTTAAATAATAGACTGGGCATACAAGAGGGGATTGCCAAGTGGTGTAAAACAACTAACACAGTAAATCATAGTACCTTGAAATGCTAACCTTGTGCTATTTTACACTTTGGGAAGGGCATAGTTAACCAAAAGTTTGAGGGATGTGAACTAAAGACATCCCTCTTATAAGCTCTGCCACCATGCTGCCTGTTCATTCCTAAATTTCAACATGGAAAAATGGACTCACCATTCCATGAGGTTCCATCACTTTAAGTTGCCTCAAATATCCAGGAAGGTTCTTTTCAAGTCTCATGAGCCCCTGAGATCATGGCTACTCATGATCTCATTTCTGCAAGGCACTTAGAAAAAATCTGGGAAGTGCCTAAATAATGGTAGCTATCATTGTTAGCGAGCGGGCGCCTAGTAGAGTCGTTAAGAAACTAGGCTCAGCAGGGAGACTGGCTGGGTTTGAGCCCTGATACACACCGCCTGCTGTGATCTTAGACAGTAAGCTTCAACTGTCTGGAAACTCAGCTTCCTCATTAAAAAAAAAATGTTGATAATGACAACTATATTAGGAGATTGTTCAGAGCATCAACGGTTTAATACAAGTAAAATGCTCAGAATGAAGCTGAAGCAAGGTATGTGCTTAATAAAAGGTCATTTCCTTTGTTTTCGCTTTTGCCAAAGGCAGCCTGGATTTATTCCTTTATAAGTCTTTGCTTCATGGCTGCAGCCTTTGAGAGGTTGGTGAAAAATATGAAACTGCGGTACCATGTCTGAACCATAGGGGTGGGAAAGAGCCGGTGTTCAAAGCCTTGCTGCTCCTGCAGGCTAGGTATGGATCCGTTCAGAAAGCTTTAGAAAGGGGTTCTGCTGGGAATATGAAGTGTGCGTATGATGATCTGAGTGGAGGGGTTTGGCGGTGTGTGTATTCAAGGTCCAAATTAAGGAAAAAGAAAGAAAATGTCCAGGCCTGAATGTCTTTCATCTGGGCACCTTAGGGTCCCTCACAACTTCAAATAGCTTATTATAGGAAGAAAAAAATTATTAAAATCTTTCCACGCAAACCTTCCTTCTACTTTTTTGTTTAGTCTCCCATTTAGAGATTTTGCTTGTCCTAATGGGCATAATGCATCACATCTATTCATCATGCTCATGTTTCGGCAAATGGAAGTCATGGATATCATTAGGGTCTCCGAATGCTAGTGATGTTTCCACCTGGAATGGGCCAGGTTAAACATGGTAAAGGTTAGAACATCGCACTGGGAACCTTACTTCAGTTTAATTCAATTCCACGAGCTTCTCATTCTGCAGTTTCCGGAACCTGGGTCTGGAATTCGTTGGCTCTGTTGGGCAGTGTGCAGGTTCTGATTTGCACTGGAGGATTGGGAAAACAGTCATCCATCTGCTGGGAGGCAGGAGTTGAGCCAGGGCAACTGCTTGAAAGCACTTGACTTTTGACAACACAAACTGGTTGTCTGTGCTTCCACATATGCAAGTCTGTGAACAAAGGCAGAGAGGGACGTAGTGAGTGGTAGGTATGTGGCCTCTTATTTACTAGGCAGGGACTGTGCAATTTGCTGGCATTTCCAAAATTCTAGCTGTGTGTCTCTGTGGATATGCTCATGGAGTGGGTATAAAGCTGAACAAATGGGCAACAATGAGCAAAAACGCCAACCTCTTTCAGATCTTGGCAGCAGTAAATAAAGTAGCCCCTGCATGAAGCAAAACAAAAAGTGGGTTCAGAAGGGGAAGAAGGCCAACGTGTCATTCAAACTCACAAAACCAAAACTGAATGTATGCACATTTTTCCTTTACATTATCTTACAATCAAGTTGCATGTTTTCATTTAAATCAGACTTCAATGCTTAATGTATACATATATGTATCCTTCCGTGAAAATTTAGGATACTTTTTTTATTGTGTCAGGCAAGGTACTACGAGAGTTACTGTTAGTTCATTTTACTGATGTTAAGAAATGATGTTAAGAATTTACTGCCACCTAAAACATCATATAAATGTTGGAAATTTATGGATTTAATGTAAGAAACAGAACTGACTGTAGAACCTATTCCTTTAGCTGTATTTAAGAAATTAGGAATCAATGAAGTCTTTGGTGAACAATTAATTTCATTGTTCATTCAAAAACATTTTTCAGTGCCTCCACTGAAAAATGACACTTTTCAGTGTCAGGCATTTTACTAGCTTTAAAATTACTGCAGCATGAAGTTTGTTTCATGGCCTGGAGAATAGCATACGCTAAGGAAAATCCAACACTAAACAAGTAATCGTGATAAAACAGAATTATGTAGTCTCTGACAGCAGCATCAAATATGTATGCACCCACTGTCAGTTGATCTGGGTTCAACTCCGGCTTCCAATGCTTACAGATGCTTTGATCTTTGTTTAGCTATTCACCTCTCTGAGACTCAATGTCCTATCTCTCAAATGAGAAGAGAAATATACTACCTCACAGGGTTGTTGTAAATATCAAATAAATAAATCCCTGTGATATGTGTAATTGTAGCCAGCATATAGTAAGTCCTTAACATATATTTGATTATTATTAGCTTTGATATCAATCCCAGAAATTGGAACTCTATTGTAAAATCCTGATTTCTCATTATGCCATATATATGAATTATTCCCTCCAGGCATTTTATCTCCTTGGTTTATTTAAGAAATGTGATAATGATGTCCATATACATTCCAAATATTCATTTATTCTGTGTGTTTGAACAGTATTTATGCATTTGTGCATAGCCTGGAAATATATATAATTCTTATATCTAATGTAAATGGTCTCAACTCATATCTAACTTAAACACTCAACATTTTCAGTTGAATGTTTTTTAGTTAGGATTAGCTTAGCCACATATGATGAAAAACAACAATAACAACCCACGAATGACAGTGCAGAAGATAGAGTTTATTGTTTCCTCAAGTAACGTAAGTCTGGAGGCAGGGTATCCAGGACTTGTTATGACCAGGGAACCAGGCCCTGTCTAACGTTACGCTTTTACCCTTAAAATATAGGTCCCTTCTGTCAGTTCCCAGCACTTGCTCAAGCAGCTGCCATCATGTCTGCATTTCAACAATCAGGAAAGGTAAAAAGATGAAAAAGGAGGGTCAAAGGCCCCCTCCATGCATCTGCTCAGGGAGTTTCTCCTCTACCGTCCTTAGAACAATTCCTCCTACACCTTTCTGGCCATCACTGGACACATGACCACAAGTAGCACCAGGAAAGGCTTGGCAGTATGTTTTTTGCTTTTTTTAATTTGAAGTATCCACGTTAAAAAAAAAAAAATGCTGTTGATCCTTTAGGTGAGGATAGGATGCTAAAGGGTGTTGGAGGAGCGCACATTCATCATTCAGGCTGTTTCACTAGAACTGCAGTGGACGGAAACACCCTGAGTTCCAAACTGACTGCAACTGAGTAGGTGGCTTTGGGTAAGACTCTGCATAACTCTGTGTTTTAATTCCTTTATCAGAAGCATAGGTATTGTTTTAAGAACCAGTGAGTTAGTTTATGTGAGCACTTAGTAGAGTGCTGTGCACATGAAAAGTGCTCATGGTAAAGAAGGGGAAGCCCCTGGAGAAACCTGAGTGAGAGAATACTGCCATGGGACCAATGCTAGAGCCATTGCTCCAGCTGGTGCTAAGAAAATCCTGGATTGGGCAGAAAGTTTGTTGGTTTGTTTTTTCCTTAGGATCCTTCCATAGCACTTAGTTGTTTTTAGCGTCATTTGAAACAATTTTGTTAGACTGCATTGTGACAAATGTCATATTGGCATGCATTTCAAGAGACCTTTTCAAAATTGGTGAATTTTTGTGTAGCCATTTTAATATTGAAGATAGCAGAAAACACACAACATTTTCAGCATATTGTGCTTTATTGTTTCAACGGAGGTAAAAATGCAACTGAAACACACACAAAAAGATTGTGGTGTATGGAGAAGGTGCTATTTCGATGGAAGATGTCAACAGTGATTTGAGATGTTTTGCACTGGAGATTTCTCACTGGATGATGCTCCACGATTGGGTAGGTCTGCTGAAGGTGATAGCAATCAAGTTGAGACATTAACTGAGAATAATCAATGTTATACCATATGGGAAAAAGCTGACATACTCAGGATATCCAAATCAATCAAGTTTTGGGTGAAAATGAAAAACATGTATTTTAGTTTGCAGAAAAACCTAAACAGACTTTTGGCCAAGCCAATATAGAGAAGGAAGAAAGTCTAGATGAAGGGAAAAGAGAAGATGACTGCTATAGATAAGGAACAAGATGGTGTCAGTGGCACTGTGAAAAGTAGTTACATTTAGGATGTATTTTGATAGTGGGCAAATATATTTATTTAAGTGAGCAGGAAGATGATAGTGTTTTTTTTTATCACTATACTATCATAACTATCATTTTCCTCATTCACATTAGATGCTACCACACCATCTTGCATTTGATAAGGGCTACGCACGTGCTATAGTCAATTGGAAAATTAGCTCCCCCTAATTATTTTGGGGATTTTATACTCATTTGCCAACATATTCATCTATACAGTGATTATAAAGTTATACAAATATAGTGACAGGTGTTCTGATTAACGTAAGGAATTTATGTAGTTCAGTAAATAGAATTGTAAATAATCCCATATAATTTCTATTAAGAGCATTAAACAGCTGCCATGCCTTTTCTTTCTGTGTCATGTTTTAAATACAAAGACAGTTAATACAGATAATATTACTGTTCACACATCGTTCACTGGCGATTTTATACAAAAGCTAATGCAAGGGCAAATACGAGTTAACTCGGGTGCAAACTGCATCCATCTGTTCATTAACACATTGCAGACTGAGTTTTATAGCAAAAGCTAATGCAAGTGCAGGCACGAGTTAACTCATTATCAGTCATCATCTGGGCTTAAAAACACAAGTTTTGTTTTGTTTTGTTTTGTGACCAGTCAACAATGTGTTAATTTACAATTAATATGATGAAGCGAAAAGAATAGGTAGGATTTTATAAGCAGGTTGACTGAGATTCAAATACCAGCTCAAATATTTAAATTTTCTGAGTTTCCTTATTAGTTGAGTCTGTATTCCAAAAGTCTCCCCTCGCCCCTCCCACCACCACCGGGTTGCTCCTTTGTTTATTATTTAATCAGTGAACAACTTCACAAATCTTCAATCCATTTTTTTGGTTCATTTTTTGTTTATTTTTTCATTACCATTTGTTGCTCCTAGATCCTCTTCCACCTCAACCCACCACCGCCCACCCTCACCTCTGCAATCACCACACTATTGCCCCGTCCATGAATTCTTTTTCTTTTTGGTTCAATCTCCCTACCCTATCCCCCAAGTAAACCTACCCCCTTGGCTTGTTAGTTCAATTTGCTCAATAGATATCACATATGAGCTTATTTCACACTGGCTTATTTCACTTGGCATAATGAAATTGCTGGGTTGTAAGGCAGCTCCATTTTTAATTTTTTGAGGTAAGTCCATACTGCTTTCCACAGTGGCTGCACCAGTCTGCATTCTCCTCAACAGGGCAGAAAGGTTTCCTTTTTGTCCACTTCCCCGCCAATACTTGCTTGTTGATTTATTGATGATGGCAATTCTGACAGGTATGAGGTGCTATCTCATTGTATTTTTAATTTGTATTTCTTTGATGATTAGTGGCACTTAACATCTTTTCGTATGTCTATTGGCTAACTGTATGTCCTCTTTGGAGAAATATATATTCAGGTTTTTTGCCTATTTTTAAATTGAATTGTTTTTGGCATTAAGTTGTATAAGCTCTTTATAAATTTTGTTTATTAACTTTTCATCAGATTTATAGGTGAGTTTGTTCTCCCATTCAGTGGGCTGTTTTTGTATTTTGTTGATGGTTTCCTTTGCGGTACAAAACTTTTTAGTTTAGTATAATCCCATTTATTTATTTTTTCTTTTGTTTTCCTAGTCTGAGGAGATATATCAGAAAAAATATTGCTACAAGTAATGTCCGAGATTTTACTGCCTATGTTTTCTTCTAGGATTTTTATGGTTGTGAGTCTAACATTTAAGTCTTTAATCCATTTTGAATTTATTCTTGTGTGTAGCCTAAGAAAGTAGTCTAGTTTTATTTTTATTTTTCTTCACATATCTGTCCAATTTTCCCAACACCATTTATTGAATAAACTATCTTAAGCCCATTGTATATTTTTGTCTCCTCTGTCAAGTATTAGTAGACTATAAAAGGCATAGGTTAATTTCTGGGCTCTCTATTCTATTCCAAAAGTATTTCTAATTCAAGTCCCTGTGTGGCACATTTTTAAGGCCTTGTATGGGAATTTTATTGTTATTATTATTCCATCATTTAAGCTATAACTTAACTACATATCAAATGATTGGCTTCATATTATTTTCATTTAATATTTTAGGAACATTATACTTTCTTTTTATCATTGGCATTTGACTCATTTTGGTCCTGTATTTTTGTAAGTATCTCTTTCTGTAGGCTTATAAAATTTCCTTTGTCTTTGTTTTAACATTTCACCTTATGTATTTCCTCTGTCAATATATAGGTCACTAAAAGTTGGGATTTTTCACTTTTCACCTGTCTGGTTTTTTAATGCTCTTTATTTTCTGTTATCTGATACTGGCACGACTCTCTCTCTATATATATTTCCTATATCTCTTTATCCATTCCTGTTACCTTTGGGAGAGTTTATGCATCTGATCTTCTAACTCACTCAAGTTTGTCTTTCAGCATCTTCTACCTTTTTACTTATCCAATATATTGTTTCATTTGTTTTATCTCATTTTCTTCTTTTTGATTCATTATCATAATTTCTTTCTAACTTAATTTTGCTTATCTTAACTACTATGTATAATGTATTTATCATGATTATTTTAAATTAGCTGTGTTCATTTCAGTAACTCTATTTTGAATATGTTTTCTGGTAAGTTAATTTATATTTCAGGTAATTGTATACCTCAGGTGCCCACCTACTTAGACTGTGACTTTATGCCCTTCTAGGGAGGACTCTCAGCTACACTGGATTGTGTACTGGACTCGTTAGTCTCATGGAGTTTATGGGGAAGGGAACACTGAGTGCCAAGCTGGAGCACTCCATAGCCACAACACACCAATAATTGTCTTGGGTATCATTAAAAATGCTTAGAGAGAAGCAACCTTGTGAGAGCCACTGTCTCCAGTTCATCATCCAGCCATTATGTGTATTTGAAGGGGAGTAGGTACCCTGGATTTTCTGGTCAATGCTCTCCTGTACCTACAACTCCTTCTGTTAATAGGGAGCAGAGCTTGCGCTCACCTGACAGTTCTCCCAAGGGCCTCTGTGCTTACGTATGGATGTTGCTGTTGATTGCCCAGTGAGTGGGCCTAGTGTAACTTTCTGAAGTCTGTGCTGGGAAGGGGGAAGGATAGATTGTACACCTCTGTTTTCAACCTCCTCCTGCCATCTATTTTTTGTCCTTACCTATCATATCACACTGACCCCCATTCTTCTTGCCTCTAGCACACCTCCTTGAAGAAAGTGGTCTGTTTCCCCAGTGGCTTGTCATTTCTGTTGTTGCTGGGTTTTGTTGTTGTTGTTAATTTTAATTCTTGGTTCAAGTCCCAAGTCCTTTTCTGGCTTCTATGGTTTCTCTGGATTGATTTCATAAAGAGAAACAAATAGTTTATGCAAGTTTCCTATTTTGTGTGATTCTTTATTCAACATATAGGAATCCACAAGCCTTTAAATATCTTGAGAGAATATATTCTAAATTGAAAATATCAATTCATGACAATGTGATCTTTCATTTTCACATATTTAAGCTTTGATTTTAAAAATTGTATATAAGCTACTTTCCCAAAACATCTTATCTCGCATTTTTTCTAATCATTGGGCAATAACTGCAATTATTTTCTTGCAAAACTGCCCATACTTATGCACCTTCAAACATTGATTAACTTTCTAAAATCTAAGCTCTATTTCTTTTGTCACACTTGTGAGATGATAAATTAGTAGACCTACAAAGTGATGCATTGTAGTTATATTTTACTTGTCTTTATTGTCATGGCTTTACAAAAACAAATATTTCACCAACAAGTAAAGTAGACAAATTAGGCTTGGCTACAGAAATATAGCAAATAAAATTGGAGAAAGTGCCAGCACTCTGGTCTTCCAGAAATCATAGAAACAACTGCTGTGAAAAAAAAAGATAGTTGCTTTTTTCTACCTATTCATTTATTTTTCCCTCTTGACTTTGTTGAAATGGGTTTTTGTTTGATTGTAAAATGGTCCATATTTCAGTGACTGAAGCACAATACAGGACACTAGATGCTTAAAAATTCATTTAATATGTTGGATTTTTTTTTTGTTTGCTTGTTTAGGGGGTCCAAAGCCAATTAAAATTAGAATATAGTTATTCATGTTCTTTCTAGATGAAACTAATGGACATGATACACTGGAATTTAAAGAAGCATATTAAATAATGGGATTTTCTTAATGATTAAGAAACTTAATGATTAGGGGCTCTATTAGAAACAGAGATGTTGAAGGAGAATAAAATATGTGCCAGTTATCTAGGCTAGCTCCTTACTCCACTATATAATTTGGAAGTTAACCTGGCACATTCTGTGCAGTTGTTTAAAACACATTTATTGAATGTTTTACAATTATGTGTTTTCCCTGTTTGCTTGTGTAGGTGACCTTTGGTTCAGCTTCTGTGTATGTACACAATTTAATTGAAGCTTTTAGAGAGTTCTAAAGGAAATGGAATTAGTTTTCAAGATGTTGTCTGCTGGAGAAATTCAGCCAGGAGGCGTGAAGGTTCTGGGGTTAAATAGCTGCCTATGTAATGGTAGAACTATATCATTTATTTTCTTTACTCCATTTTCTTTTCTCTCTTTCCATAGGTTACATTTCTCTTTTGTTGGTAAGTATGCATTGCTGGATAACAAGAAACCAAGACTAACAATTGATTAGACAGAATGCAATCTGACCTTAAATCAGATGCAGATTATATGTGTATTAAGGGAATGCTGTTAATTTTATATATTATGACTAATACAACCACAAGATGTGGTATAATCAAATGAGACTGGTTTCAAAAATCTATATAGCAAAATATATACTAAGGAACTATTTCCAAAGTCAAGACTAAATTTAAAAATCCTTTTTAGTAAAAAATCATTTTTGTAGTATGGGTTATATTTCTGCAGTGTGGATTACATTTTTGGCAAAAGTTATTCACAACTAAGTCTAATAAATAACATCATAAAATGTTATATTATTGGTATGATCTTTATATGATTACTAAAATGTAACTTATGGAAAAGAGAATATTTTTTTTAATTTTTAATTTTTAAAAATTTATTATTATTTTTCGGAGAGGCGGGGGGAAGGGAGAGAGGCAGAGAAGGGAGAGAGATATCAATGTATGGTTGCCTTTCACCTGCTTCCAGCTATAGACTTGGCTGGAGACCTGGCTTGCAACCTGGTACATAACCTGGCTGGGAATCGAACCAGCAACCTTTAGGTTCGCAGGCTGGCACCTTATTCACTGTGCCGCCAGGCAGGGTGAGAATAATTTTTGAAGGCTCTAAAATGATTGAGATAGCAGTTTTGAATGAAGAGTTCCAAATGTGATAGAATTCAAAGAGCAGATAAACTTAAAGGGGACACTGTTAGAGAGTGCTTGTTTACATCTTTAAATCCCACCGTGCTTCTGAATAAATCATACTTGTTATTATAGAGTCACATTTTATGGGCATGTGCAATGAATGCAAGATATTCCTTATCCATTTCATATATTGGAAGAAGAGATAAAAAAAGAATTAAATTAGGGAAAGGTGTTAAGCCTTGTTTATGTGCAATAAAACTCAGGTTGGCTGAAAACTTTGAAGTGAAGGAATAATCTCCTAGGCAAGAATACTATGTGAACCAACAATTACACCTGGTACACTGAATTTGCTGATTGTCATATGATAAAAAAAATTAAGTCTTCTATTTTGACTCACCATGCCTATCAGCTCTTTTTGTTGTTGTTGTTAAAAAACATGGGGGGACTCTAATCATAGAGTTAGATGCTAAGGTACAAGGAAGAAAGAAAATGATGCTTAATTTGTTCAAAGGTTACCAACATATGGAACAACAGAACTTGGATATGAATCCTTAAGTATGGGCTGATCCTAGGATTACATTTTTTGATAATGTAAAAGATGAGCAACCTGCCATCCCCCTCCAAATGCTTGCTTATTAATATGTAGTAATAAGAGAGTATCTGTCTTTTCATCCTCAGGTTAAGAAAAAGAAACACACACACACAAAAAATAGCCTTTGGTACCAAGAATCTATAGAGAACATTAGAGGACAGTTTTTTTTTTTTTTCTTCTGCCAGACTCCTTTCCTTCCTCATTCTCTCTCTTCTTTTTTTTTTTTTGTTGGGAGAATAGGGTTCTTCCCATCATATAAATTCCCTTCTTAAGTTTAGAGAGTTTTCTACTCCATGGGCCTTGGTTGGGAAGGGACTCCCTGCAATTGCAGAACCTGACTGAGCAAGATCTTTTAAGCTTTATAGTAGCTAAAGCATATATATGTGACTTGTTACCAGCAATCAGGGCTTGGTAATGGGAGCAGCTGCACCCATGCTGTGGGGCTAGGAGCATCCTGCAGCATTTGGTGGTGGGGAGTGTAGAAACCAATGCAGAGGAGAAAGAGAGGTTGTTATCACCCATCCAGCAAGATTTTCATTTAATCATTTTAATATTTATAGGATCTCACTGTAGCCCCAACACTGTTCTAGATAATTTGTATTGACTAAACTCATTTATTCTTTATATAAATTGTTTGAGGTAGGCACTGTTTTTATTTCCATCCCCAGAGTAAACTAATCGGAAATAGAAAACAAGCAACTTGCCTGAAAGCATACGGATATTAAGGGGCAAAGTTAAGATTCAAACCCAGGTGGCACAGCTCTGCTATCTGAGTGCTTAGTCAATGTGCCATCCAGCATCCCTGTACTCCTGCACATTTTCCAAGCTTGGTACCAGGGCCTTTCAGTCATTCTATGAGTTACCTAATATCCTTTTAATGCTTAAAATATCCAGTTAGTTTTTTTTTTTTAAGATTTTATTTATTAAATTTTAGAGAGAGAGGCTGAGAGAGAGACATCAATGTGTGGTTGCCTTTCACCTGCCTCCAGCTATGGACCTGGCTGGAGACCTGGCTTGCAACCTCATTATGTGCCCTGGCTGGGAATCGAACCAGCGACCTTTGGGTTCACAGGCCAGCACCTTATCCACTGTGCCACCATCCAGGGCCCCAGAGTTAGTTTTATTTGCTCACAGCTAAGGACCTTGCTTCATACCATAGCTACTCCATAAATTAATTACCTTTTTGACCCTAAGCAGATCAATTAATATCTTAAGACTTATATATATTTATAAATATTACTTATCCCCCTATCCTTCAAGCTTTGTAAGATTCAGATAGAATGATGTTGGAAGAATTACCTTGTAAAGTAATAAGATTAAATTCATTTAATTGCACATTGACAAACATTCTTCGCCCCTTGGAATCAAATTGTCTCACAGTAGATAGAGGTGACATGATGATAGCTGTCACCCACAGATTTCCACAGCATGTCTCTGTCCTTGTCCAGACAAAAGCAGAAACTACTGTAGCTTTCAAACAAAGAAGAATGGATGGCAAGAAATCAGGGATAAAAATGTTGAGAGTATTTGAGACACAAAAGGGGAAATGTAGTTTTACATAGATTTCAATAATTACAGGAAACTCCTACGGTGGCTATTGCTGGAAAAATAGAGGTGAGAAGGAGAAATAATCCAGAGATCAGTGATTACGGAAATTATAGAAAGCCCATTTTCTCTCTACAGCTGAAGGTCTGGCCTGGTGTGAGGTTGATTACAACCTCACATGACATTAAATTCTAGAATAATTTTAAAGTATATTCATTAAAACATTTTTCTTAGCAAGTTATTTTTAACAAGTTTATTGAATTGTCCATTTCAAGTAGAATTTTAGGAGGAATTCTGCCTGAAGATGACTACTATCCTCAGCCCCAGCTCAGTGCCAGAGCTGATAAGACTATTTAAAACATCTGGTGCTGTCCCATGTATTCCCTAGATTGAGCCTGTCTTTGGGTCCAGCTTTTTGGCCCAGGCTAAGGCGCAATTATCCTTCAAATTTAGTACAACAAACTTTATGAAAAATTTCTCAGAAAAATGGCAACTGTTTATTATCTGCAGCTATTAGCCCCATGTGATTTGGTTTCTGAGTTTCTGGAACATGAAAGGAATTTTATGGTGTCTAAAGCATATTTATAGAAGACAGACATTGGGGTTGGGAGGGAAATCCTCATTCTATCGGGTATTGGGATCTGTGGCAGCATGGATGAGCTCCCTGGTATTTGCAGATAAGAGCGGGCCCTCCTGGAACCTGATTCAAATTTATATGCAGGGTGTAGAGAGGAGACCATAGAACTAGTAGCAGATGTAAGCAACTTACATGAGATAGGGAGAATGTAGTTCTAGAAGGAATACAGCAACAGACAGTATCACAGGCCTGCTCTAATTATGGGATGTTTCCCAGAGCATGGTTGAACAGGAAAGAATTAAGAGTCCTTAATTAATGCCACATGGAAGTAGTAGTCACACATTTAACCACTTACTGTGAAAGTCTGAGCAAGAGGCTGAAGAGGGCATAGGACTGGCTCCCCCATGAGAAGGTCTCGGCATGGACACCTGGGAGACCTCGATTGGAGGTGGCCTATAAAAGGCTTGTGAATCACATGCACAGGCTAGTGCAGACAAGCAGAGGAGCAAGGTGGCGGCGCTGAGGTCCCGAGGCCTGGACTGCAGCCCAGAGGCTGCTGCAAGCTGGCTATGCCCAAGTCTCCGTGTGGACAGCAGCTTCCTCACAGAACTGCAGCCAGTCCCGTTGTGTTTACATGTGTTCAGGCCTGAAAAGTCCTTCACAGACTTCTGGCTCAGAACCAGCCTTCTCAGAAGAGGGGCACGGGGTTCCTATCTGAGACGGGAAGAGTGGTCTGGTGGATGATTGGAGATCAGCGCTGTTTTGACACCAACGTGGAACTCCAACAGGCATCAAGGAAACCTCTCCACGGGCAGTGGTACCCTTGGCTACCAAACCTCCGACTTTGAGGTACCAGAGTATACTATGTTTTCCATTTTTATTTAGAGATGGGTGGGGGAAGAGCAAGGAAAATTGCGGTGGCTTTTCTATTTCTCTAAAATATTAAACCCCAACAGGGAAAAAGAGTGTAACTAGTGTGATGAGAGGAAAAGAATGTTTTTCTTGCCAGGAAGAAATAATTCTGGGCTGTGGAAAAATAGAAGGAAGAACACCTGGACATAGGTGGATCCTGAAATAGAGAGATAGCAAGAAACACAAGAGAGGGGACATCTCAGTAGAGAGTCTGGGGCTGTCATGAGTATGAGTTCCCCGCCACAAGTGGAACGCAGAAGATAAGAGCAGTTAATAGAGCCGACAGATGACACAGGACCTTATGTGCCCAGCCTCTTTAACCGAAAGCTTGCCATTACAGATAGCTCCAGGCCTCCAGCACAACCTGATTAAGGGTGAGAAGTGAGGTGAAGTGCTTAGCCATCTGAGCAGAATAGATTTGGAGAAGGTAATTAAGCTGAGTTGGAGAAAATTAAGTTCTAATGAGAGCTGAGAGCCACAGTGCTACTGTGGTGCTGGCAGGGACTAATATAATACGAAGCATTTAGTTTAATGAGCATGTATTGTGTGCCTAATGTGTTAAGGGTTTTAAATGTATTAGGTCTGAAGCTTATGAAAATCCTTTGAGATACAGATTATTAACACCTCCTTTTTACAGTTGAGGACATTGATTCTTGGGTACATAATGGAATATTCTCATACTTTGGAAACTTGGTAAAAGTGGCTGACTTCAGACTTCAACAGAGGAATCTACCTCCAGAGATCTAGCTGTTTACAGTCACAATGATGTACGGAAATTAGCTGAAAAATGGTTACTAGATCTAGGACAAAAATTAGAGAGAAACTTTCAGTAAGTGTTCCTTGGTACTATGTCTCAGGTGGCTCTGTGTACATTTGTGTGTGACCTGGAGACAAAGGTTGTGCTGGGCCTTGCAGATGGGCTTCACATCACCTGGTCAAGGAAAGAGATTTTTGTGGGAGGACCAGCTCGGAGTCAACGTACATCTTATCACTTACCAGGGTATCCCTACTGCCAACAGTGCCTGAAATGAAAACAAAAAATAAAAAGATAAAGAATATATAATGTCAATTGAACAAGTAAACTGAGAGAATATACTTAGGTCAATTGAACAAAGAAACTGATCTTAGACAATCTACTTTTCAATTTAAAGGACCAGTTTCTTTATAAGCTTGGAAATAAAGATGCCTAATCCAAGGTTCATTTGTTTGGATGAGCTGAGATGCTATAGAGATCCAAGGCGGAGGCAGATGAGGTGGAAGCTGCACTCACCCCCTTCTAGGACCAAACTGGAATTACAACTGCACTATAGAAAAATCATCCTGAATAACTCACTGAGCACTGGCTGGAGAGATAGAAGCCTTATAATCAAGGACAGGTGGAAGAAGCCACATTGAAACTGTGAGGAAGTGTGGAGTCACAAGAGGGCTGGCTGGGCTCTGCTGGATGGTAGCTGAAGTTTTGGAGGAATAGCTCAGCGGTACGAAGGTTCCCCCTGAGAAGTGTGGGGTAGAACCCTTAATTATGGCTCTCTAGCCTACAGCACCAGGTCTGGGAAAGGTGCCCACAAAACATCCAGCTGTGAAAAGCATCAGGGTTTCCTTCCACTGGGAAGAGATGGTTAACGATACAGGTGCCCTTTTAAAGGGACGATGCACCAAATTTTGTTCGCAGCCACTCACCCTGGGTTCTGGTGTAGGAAGGGCAGAGCAGACCAGGGCTGTATGGGGCAAATCAGAGATTTGGAGCTTTGGGGAAAGAGCTGAAGGGTCAGCTGCTGAGTTATTTCCCCATACTGTGAAGCCACCTTTCTCAGGCAGAGCACCCCACTCCATGTGGCATCATCTGGAGGTAAGCAATTGCCCTGCCTGCAGGAATCCCTCTCATCCTGCCCTGCGGATCTTAAGCCCCACTGAGGAGTACAGCTGGAGGTTCTTGCAGCGACTACACTTAACAGGCAGCTTGCAGGTGGAAGCAGATGTCTGGGTGCTTCGATAAATAAGCTGACCCAACTCAAAGTGCAATGCTGGCAAAAGCCAGCCTTGGTGCACAGCGTGGTTCTTTCCACTTGTACTCAGGCCCAGCAGAGGGAGACACCAGCAGTGGGTTGCTGATAGCTCCAACCACATTGCCTGGGGCCAGTCACAGGTGGAAAATCTGCTCCAGAGTCTTCCTGTAGAACTAACACAGCCAGTGACCAGCTTCAGAGAACAGCAGAGCAAGATCAATAAGCTCCACAAGTAGCGTATCTACAGGGAAATCATGGCAGTCACCAAAGCCTACTGAGGTGAATTTGGCTTCCTGTAATCAGAACCTGCAGAGCAATTGCACACTGTGTTGGAGGTTGAGCTCCACAGTCAGCCAGCCCAATGGCTGATCCCAGCACAAATGAGCCAATAGCAGTCAAGAATCAATTACAACAGGGGGGCCCACAGAGTGTGTACAAGGGATATCCCTAGAGCACCCAGCTCATATGATCAATGTATTGTTGTGTAACAAAGTAGCCCAACTTAAAATATCCAGTACTTCATTTACTTATAATTCTCTGGGTTAGCTTCTAGGTGATTCCTCTGGTCTGGGTTATCATGGTTGATGTCTGTGGTGCCCTGGCTGGAGCTGAAGAGTCCAGGATATCTTTAACTTTCCCATTGGCCATTGGCAAGTCTAGCAAGTGTAAACTGGTAGGGCTTGTTTCTGCTTCATGTGGGTCCCTGTGCTCCACTAAGCTACCCCGGGCTTCTTCAACCGGTGATGAAATGTTCCCAGCGTTGAGAAGGAGCAAGCCATGATGCAGACATGATTTTTCAGGCCTCTTCTATACCCCCTTGCTAATGTACAATTTAGTTCAAGTGAGTCACATGGCTGAATGCAAATGCAGCTGGTGGCAGAGAGAGAGCTCACCTCCTGATGGTACCTCGTATTGTGAAGAAGCACACATAGGCCAGGGAGAAATTTTGGCCACTTTTTTTTTTTTTCAGAATATGGGTTATACACAATGGCAAGTATAGTTACTTATAAAATTACTTATAAAAGTCAGTCCTGGCTGGTGGCAGAGTAGATAAGGCCCCAGCCTATGAATCCAAAGGTCACTGGTTCGATTCCCAGCCAGGGCACATAACCAGATTGTAAGCCAGGTCACCTGGAGGCAGGTGAAAGGTAACTGTATATCGATGTCTCTCTCCCTCTCTGCTTCCCTCCCATCCCCTCTTTCTAAAAATAATAAATAAAATCTTTAAAAAAATCAACACTATTTTGTTTCCACAGATAATCAGCTGGGTTCTAAATATAACTTTATTTTATAGAGCATTTATTTATAATTGTAGGCATTCCAATGGAATTTTTCCTGTTTTAAACTATTGTGCAAGAGAAAACATAAGAATAAAATATGATATAAAACAAGAAAAATTTAGCCTATAATATAGAGGAAAACAAGCAGGAGTTGAGTGATGTCAACTGTTTCCATGATCAAAGTGAAACCTCATCACATAAAACCAGTAAGTAAGGGCTAATAAAAACAAAATTAGCCCTGGATGTTGTGGTTCCGTGGATTGAGTGCTGGCCTTGGACCAAAGAGTTGCCTGTTTGATTCCCAGTCAGAGCACATGCCTGGGTTGCAGGCCAGGTCCCCAGTTGGGGGTGCGTGAGAGGCAACCACACGTTGATGTTTCTCTCCCTCTCATTCTCCCTCCCTTCCCCACTCTATAAATAAATAAATAAATAAAATCTTTAAAAAAAAAGACAAACTTAACATTAGTGTCAGAAAAAATACTGGCAGTAATAAAACACCCAGGAAAACTGCAAATTTACCATATAGAAGGTTGGGTTTTAGAATGTATTAGGAAAAAAGAAAAAAAAAAAAAGCTAAATAGCATCATATAAAGAAATAAATAGATGTGCTGGCAATTTTAGATGGGGGTGGGGTGGGGCAGGGCAATTGGACTTTCTATTAGTTTGATGCAAATGTGAGTGCCCAGGATCATTGTGACATTCTGAATCATAATTGGCTTGTAACTCTGTTCACGCTGCTTTTTTACATTACAGTTGCCAGGTGGTTATTATTATTTACTGTTTCAGACAGGAAATATACATGATGGATGAATCCTAGACAAATAACAGGTTACTGCCCTAGAGAGCATGCAATGAAGAGATATGCACAACTAAAATGTAGAACAAACAAGGCAATAATACTGACTGTTCTTGCCATTTAAATACTTAATGAGGAAGGGAAGCTGTTTGAAATGTTGTAGAAGAAAAGAGACAAGATTCTTAGGAAAAATATGCTAGGAATTATTAACCCTTTTTCAGTATTTAAGACTTATAGTGTTGCATAAATATGTATGAAAATGTTATGGGTGCAATGAATAGTTATAGTAGGGGGTGAGTCTGCTGATAATAGAATTGAGAAAATTTCATTGCATTTTATTTTTAATACATAACTCATGATATCTTATATTTTATATATAGTACATGTCTCATATTTTATAACAAAATTTTGGGAGTATTTCTAAATTCTTTTCAGGACAATAGATTCTTTGTAAACCTGGATATTTATAGTACAAATACATATTAGAAGGACTACCTTAAAGCAGAGTCTAAAATTTATCCTAAAAGATATCCCAATGATACTAAAGGATACCAAAAGCATAAAACTAATTAAATTTACATTCTAGGAGAATCGCTATGGTAACAATAGATGGAATTTTATGGAATTAGAAGGATATGACTATAATCCAGTTAATAAGGGATGAGTGCCTGGAGAATAGTAGGAGAAATAGCAGAGGTGAAATGATTTGAAGAGATTTTTAAAAGAGGGAATTTATAGGTCTTAGTAATTAATGAGGGGAGTCAGTGTTCAAAAGCCTCATCAGCCCTAACTGAAGGTCACAGTCCCAGGTTCAAAGAATGGGTAATCACCAGGGAAATGGGTTGGCTTTTTTGCTTGATCATAGGGTGGCTCTTTTTATACGCTACATGAGGTTCCCATGACATTTTAGGCAATTACGTTCTATCTCCATATTGCTCTTGACCTTCTTCCAACCACTGTTCTGTAAAATTGTAAGAGGCAATATGGCCTTTGAATTCCCAATTATGTTTGCATGGGCAGCAAACAACCCTGAATCATGTATCACAAGAGTGATTTCACTTCCGGCAATGAGCACCATGCTGAACTTCATCATCAGCTCCAGAGTCCCGGCCTGAAGCTTAGAGGTAGCGATCCAATGCCTGGGTCCTTCCATTAGCGGGATGAATTTCCTTTAGTTATGAATATATTCCGCAATACTTCCTATTTGAAACAAAGGGTCTCGGGTACAATTAGAGCATTTTATTTCAGTTAAAACATTGATCATAAACATAGACACAAATTCTACACTGCACGTTCAGAAGAAGACAAAACCAAAATCCTGCCTAGCACACAGTTGTGTGCTTTGAAGGTAGAATTGGCCTGCACATCTGAAACATAATGGTCAACTTCCTCCTCTGTGGTTCTCTAACAACACATTCATACTGCTGAATATTTATTAAATCTCCAAACATTGAGTCTTTAGAACATGTTAAGCACTGTTCTTTGTGGTGAGGATACACTGGTTACCAAAATAGATGGTCTTTCTATTCTCATAGTTCATAGTTTTGTTTTATTTAGAAATAACAGTTGTAGTCCATGTTTTAATGCTTTGTTAGGGGATATGATATTTATTCAACTGTGGTTGCTTCAAAGACATCACAAACTGTCACAGTTCACTTTACGGCCTGTACATCAAACATGTGGTCAAATGTAATTTGACCTCAGGTACCAAGTCTTGGAGAGTTTTAGTTTAACTTATGCACAGACACTAGTAAGCTGGCAGCATAGCCATACTTGATATTTTCTTCGTTGACGTCATCATGGGTATGGTAACAGTGGGCTAGTCAGAGAGCCTTTGTCATTGATGCAAAGATTCTAATATTGACAATCAAGTGCTAAAGGGGATTATCAGGTTTTCTGGGGACAGGTATGTTGCAAAGTCACTGATGACTCAATGGTGGCTCTCAGCAATGATTATTACTTCTGCCGTTAGATCCCTGTTCAGCACAGTGATGGGGAGTGGAAAGACTTGACTTAAGGTTTCTTCATTTTTTAGGTGATAATGTGTAGGCCTTTTAAAAAATCTTCTGTAATTTTTCATAACTTGATCATTTTTACCATTAGTAGTGATGGTGAGGAGGATAAAATGAGCCAAAATTGGTTACTGGAGCTATTTGTCTTGTGACTTTATTTTCCCCTATATACTCCAAAACTCCAGTTACTCAAACTCTAGCTTATGACTCTGTAAAAGGCAAAGTGAAACCTATATTTGATCAGGGTGCGAGGTGCATTTTTATTCCCTAGTTTCTCATAACAGGTGATGACCCAGTGCTTCCTTTGTTTTTGATGATTGAGTTAAACAAGACATTTGATGCTCAATTTTTGAACTCACCTGTGTGCATTAGCAGGTGGGGCCCCAGCCGTGCAGAAAGTAAGAAAAAGATGGGGATGGGATGGAAGATAAGTCAGATTACAAAGGATGTCTGGGATCAGAGTCATAAGGCGCTATTACCCACAATGTGGACTGAGAAGTAGCTGGAGTAGAGGGGTAGAGGTGTGTATGTGTGTGAGAATAGGAGAGATGCAGGTAACAGACCATTCTAAGATTTTAAAGCCGGTAATTCTATTGATTTAGGACAGGGGCAAGGGTGATATGTCTGCTGACAGGGTGACAGGGACAGAGGGTTTGCCAAGCACAAAAGCAGCAACAATGCACTGGTTGATAAGCTCTGTTGCTTCACTGCAATCACCAGGGTTGAAGAGGAAAGAAACAAGGCCACTAATCAATTTTAAGCATGGAAATGGCATCAGAATTATGCTTTTAAAGTGTTAGTCTTGCTTCCTAATGGAGACCTTTTGTGTGCTCATAAATCTACTGAAGTGTTTGCTAATTTCTATTGTACAAATACTTTCTCCATGACCAGTTTCAAGCTACCAATGGTTGGACAATTTATTTATGGTTGAATATTTAACCGTTGGTTCTCATGAACTGGTAGATGCTGTCTCCAATCTACTACTTTTCCTGAGAGGGGTGAGTTGCTTGTGTTATAATTTTTTGTTTGTTTTGATACTTTAGAAGTAGGGAATCCTGGTGGAAGTCTGTTGTAATTATTTAAACATGAGAATACTGATGATGGTAGACAAGCTAGTGTAATTTTAGGGAGAATGGGAAAGAATGGATCTTAAGCAAAATCATAATTTGATTTTTTAAATGTAATGGGAGTAGAAAGATTCAAGGATGACAGCAGAGTCAAGTTTGGGGATCTGAATAAATAGTGGTCCTATTCACTGAAAGAGGAAAGAGGAAGAAAGAATGACTTACTACTGTCACTGAACAAAAGTGGGATTCAGCTACCTGCTATCAAACACAGGCATAAGACAAATGTTGGTGGGAAAGGAAAATGGTCTTTATCAAGATGTTGCACAATTTAAAGGAATCAGGGACTCCCTGACTCCAGGCCAGTCTCACACAGACAAAACCCAGCAGTGCACAGCACAAGAAACCGTGTCCAGAAATCCTGCTCCATCCTTATCTGCAGACTGAAGCTGCTAAGTAGGTGGCTCACCAGCTTCAGTTTCCCTCCTTGGAGTCTGTGCACGTGAGGAGGCCAGTGCCACCAGTGCCACCATTGCCACATTGCAGCTTCCCACTCTAGGGGCTGGGAGCTGCTGACAATTGCTGCAGCAGGCACGGATTCTCAGGGCTGGAGGCTGCTGGCAGGTGCTTTGGTTCATGCCTTCATGCGTGGATCCCTTAGGAAGAGATGTGGCCAGTCTCTGCTCTTAATTGGTCTAACTATCCTAGCCCAATGTTCTGTGTTCTCTGGAAGGGTCCAGCATCCCCAGCCAGTCCATCCTTTTTCAGGCTGAACTGGCAGGTCAGCACCTCCCTCTGCTACCACGTTAACCTTTGTGTACTCTTGTGCTTCTGTGACTTCTGGTTTCTCCTTCATTCTAAAACCAGAAGTAGGTAGGAGGGTTTTCACTTCATCCATCATGTTCTACTCTTGCACATACTTACTCTGTGCAAGGCTTGCTCTGCTGTTCTTCCCTGGAGCAGGGAATCTGGCATCATAAGCTGAGCTAGCTAGGTTGCCTAGGGCAAAGCCACAGTGCCCTGCTGCTTCAGGTGTTTTCTGTCACCCATTCACCACTCAATACAGCCTCTCCCATGCTGCCTTAGGGCCCCTCCTTCTCTTGGACCAGTGATCTGGACAGTTCTCCCTGTATCACTAGGATTAATAATCAAATTTAGTTTTGGGTATGCTGAGCTTTGGGTATTCAATAACCTCTAAGGAAATTTGTTCCTGTGTAGAGTTGATGATGGTTAGAGGAGGATTTCCAATAAGGTGAGTGATGATCAAACAGAGAAGCAGAAAGAGAAGGAAAGAAGAAAACACAAAGTGGGTCATAAGAGCTTTGTTTTTGTCCTAGAAAGGAGTTGAAGGAGTTTTGGCTGATGTCCTTGATTTGCTCAGTAAGTAGGCTAAGGCTGAGGCATAAATAATATGAAGCTTTGAGAAGACAGGTGAAACTTTAGTAATATCTACTAAGGACAGTAAATGGGAGAGAATTTCTTAGGGAGTTATTAAAGAGCCAAATAAAATTACATTTGAAGTGACTTTGACGCAATGCTTTAAATAACTATATGCCTTTCATTTTTTAGTGATCAGAGATATATGATACATGATATGATATACAAATATTATTTGAAAATTTTCTCTAATTCAAATTTTACACATTCTAATATAGCCTCACATCAGGAATAAACTACTATATATTCCAAGAGCAGCCACATTTATGGTGATTACCTTCTAAGAGTTTTGTATGCTATTCATTCATTTAATTCTTATGACAATCAGAAGAAGCATGCGTTATTATTTTTCTCATTTTGTCTGTGAAGAAATCTAGTCATAGACGATTAGTAACTTGTTTAGGTTCATATGACACAACTGAGATGACACCTAGTTCCATTGGTTCCAGAGCTATTGCTCTTTACCTACTTCTCAATGTAGAATAGCTATAGAGTATATGCACACACATCAGTTATTTTATTGTACAAGAGTGGGCAAAAGTATATTTACATATGTGGATAACATTCTTTTGAGTTAATAAGGCTATCATAATGATCATAATCATAACCTGTATGCCTTTTTCCATATGAACTGTAAACATATTTTGCCTCTATTTTTTATATTATGTAAACCAAATTAAGAGGATATAAAAACAAAAAATGTAGTAATAGAAAGACAATAAGTGAGCACCTTTGATTTAGTTTTTTTAAATAAAATTTGAGGAAATATATTCAACACACGATATGCTTAGTGAAATGAGCCAGTCAGTGAAAAACAAATACCATAGGATCTCACCTAATACAGGAGACTAATGAACAAAATAAGCAACCAAGTAAAATAGAACCAGAGGCATGGGAATAAGGAACAGAGGGGAAGGGGAGGGCAAGAAAGAGGAAAAGAAGGGGAATAGTTTAGTCAAGAAACTAGTATAAATAACCCATGGACATGGACAATGTGTGGGATTGATTGTGGGACAGAGAATAGGAAGGGTGGGGCAGGGGAGAGCAGTGGAGGAAAAAACTGGGATACATGTAATACAACAACAATAAATTAATTTAAAAAATCATTATTAAGACATAACCTTTAAAAGTAAAAGAAACATCTTCTATGATGGGCTCACTGTATGGAAGCAGTTCTACTCTCATTAAGAGTTGAGAAAATCTATAAATTCCCTTTGATCCTATCATAGAAGCCATTCTCAGGCAATCATATGTAGTCATGGTATTTAAGGGAATCTCAGGCAGGATCAATAGTATCATAAATTGTTAGAGTTATATAAGTGCACATGACATCTTAGTACTTTCTGTAATTATGTAGATTGAGATCTCTGAAATCTGTTTGTCATTTCTATTAAAATATGATCAATACAAATTAAGTAAAATGGCATGCATGTAAGTTTTACTTACACCTAAGAATAAAGAATTTTATATCATGCATATTTTGTAGTCTCTAACAATTCTAGTAAACTAAAATTAAAATTAATTATTTACACAACTGAGTCAGGATTTTATTAATTTCAACTCATCAATTAAAAAAAAACTAACATAAGAACTTTTAAATGAAACAAACTGACCAAACTGACAAATATAGTTAAAATTCTAGTGGCCAGAGACAGCTGGTCAATTTGGTTCTCGCAAAATTTCTTTTAAGTCTGGCAGACAAGTATTCAAAAATATTAAGTAGCAGTATATCTTAAGCTATTTTAATGGATATTAACATTATATTAAAAATTACATCTACCTTAGATTAATATATGATTATTTACACAATAGAACTTTTGATATCTCTATTTTTCTTTGATGCCACTTAGTTTGCTGAGAGAACATAAGCTTTAGTCTCATCACTATTTAAAAGCATCAATCCAAATAACACCAGGCTTTTAAAAATGGCCTGTGGCATTCCAAACTCATTTATATTGTATTAGCTACCAATTCAGTAATGTGCTGCTTTTTGGTGATCTAATAACATGAACAGTGAGTCTGAAAAAAACCTTATGATACTTATTTAAGGATGAGAATTAGGTACATTTCTGAAGATTTTTCCTATTTCTATTTTTGTCAATGCATTAATCCATACCACCTGTCAAACAGTTCAATAAACATTATTAAGGGCGTACCATGTACCAGATAATATGCTAAATGTTGGTGATACAAAGCTAAGTGAGACATTGTAAGAGTATTTCATGAGTTAATTTTGTTGTAATAAAGATTGATACAGAGTGTGGGGCAATCTACAGAAGTATATTCATTTCACATTTAGTTATTGGGCATCTATTATGTGCCTGGCTTATATACGTATGTAGTGCAATCTCTAAAAAATAAAATGTTTAACCTGGAGAAAGGTGAGTTTTCTTGAAGAAGATGACATCTAAACTAGGTGGCACTGCAATTAAAGAAGCAGAGAATACAAACGTATAGAGGTATGAAAAAGCAAAATTGGGGGATAGTCAAGTGGTTTGATACTACTGAATTGTGGAGTACAAAGCAGGAAAGCAATCAAGTCACATCATAAAGGGGTGTAACATCTTCCTTAATTATAACTATAATCACTATAAAATCTCCAAATGTTTCCAATTCAATATCAACTCTATCTTGAATAGTTATACACAGAAATAAAGATTTAAAAATTTTTTCTGATACTAACGAGCCTACCTTTCCATTCTTGGTAATTCGTTCTGTCACTTCAGGCAAATTTAGTCTATGCTGTTCTCCTAAAAATATTTGGCATTTTCTCACCTTGCTTTATTGTTCATGCTGTTCCCTGTGCCTGAGAAACTATGTGGGCTGGTCATGATTTCACTGTTTTTGAAGCTCTCAGTTAAAAAGGCACAATTGCATAAAACATTTAGAGATTTCATATGCCAGTATTATGTCTGCTACTCCTGAAAACCACTGAATTCCTGTAATTCAAGATACATTTTCCCTTAGACACTTATTACAAATTGAGCATTTAACTTGTATGTATTTGCAAAGTTGTCTTTGAAAGTTCTTTAAACCAAACAATGTGTCTTCAGGATTTTTTTATTTCTTGCCATCTGTATGAATGGGAAGAGCTGAGAATGTAGTACAAACAAAAACAAAAACAAAACAAAAACAAACAAACTCCCCTGCCAGGGCACATAATCAGGTTGCAAGCCCGGTCTCCAGCCGGGTACATAGCTGGAGGCAGGTGAAAGGCAACCATACGTGGATGTTTCTCTCCCTCTCTGCCTTCCTACATTCCCCTCCCTCTAAAAATAATAATAAATAAAATCTAAACAAAACAAAACAAAACAAAAAAAAAAAAACAAACAAAAAAACAAAGTAATGACTCTGCTTAATAGAAATTTATTTCTTTATTTCATGTTCATGGAAAAGTCCTGGGCAAGTGGACAGGTAAATGGTTCAGGAGCCCAGTCTGTCAGAGACTCTGTATTTTCACCAAGCACCATATAAGGCTTCCATTGGCATTAACATCTAGCCAGCAAGAAGGGAGAATGGGCATGGAATGTAAGGACATTTTATAGGACAGGCACACCTCATCTGCTTACATGAAACAGAAAACAAGTCATATATTTGTAGCCCAGGTAATTTAGGTGTTCACCTACCAATCTCTGCCATGTTGAGTTGTTATAACACTTTACATATAACCAGTATTTATAAAGTATTTATGTTAGAGAGTTTTTTCTTAGCTATTAACACGTATTAACTTATTTACAAAGCCTTATAAATACAGAGCATTTCACATCTCTTGCAGTGGAAGAGGCTGAAACAGAGGAAGTTTTAAAAAACTACCAAGGTCAGATAGCTAGATTCCAGAGTCCTTATGCTGTACTGCCTTTAGGAGTGTAAATCACTGCCTATACTGTCTTCAGGAGAGTAATATCTCAATAGATGTTCATTGAACGAATACAATAAAGGCATTTCAAGTAACTAAACAACTTTGGCTCAAAGATCAAACATGAACATTACCATTCACACTTTAATTTCCATACAAAGAATGAGGAAATGGTTTATTTGACCTATTCTCAAGTTTTACTGGTTTACATGCAAAATGATTACCAAGCAATTTTAAAGACATTATGGAATGGTTCATAGTATCATAGTGAGTTTTATCATCAACAGATGGAAGTATTAGGAGGCAATAGGCAATTTTCATATTTTATTTTTTAGTGTAACTCTTAATAGATGAAAGTCTATAATAAATAGGAAGGCAATTTTCTTACTCTTCATGAAAACATTGCCTGGAGGTGCCTGGTATGCCAGACATCCTGGAGACTCTGTATTGATGGCTGTGCCTTTGAGTAGAACAATGGATTTGTGCCTTGACATCAGTTCAAAACACGTTTTTACCAATCCATTGAAGACTACTGAAGGCAAATGGAAAAGCCTTCAGTGAGTGGGGTCATCCATTCTTGTAGTTTGTTTTTATTTTTTAATAACAAAGGTAACCAATATGTCTTAACAGGTCATTACCTTTTACTTTTATTTTTTTTAAAATTTCACTTTAGATTTATGCTCTACACTGTATAATCCCCTCCTTGAAGAAAAGCATTTATTGATTTCACTTTGAACAGCCAACTGCAAATGTGGAGTCTCTTGGCTCAATCAACCAAATCCAAAACATTTGCGAAACATTAACCCTGAATGATTTTTATGGGATGTTTCTTAAGTCTTATTTATTGCGGGAGGTGTACTTAGTGCTTACAGGCATAATTTAAATATTAAGATTGAGTTTATGGATGGATATTTTTAACAACACAGATACACAATGACTGCCATCTTTAGAATTCCTAGCAATTTACTACATTCTTTTGGTAACAATATTTATATTTTTTATCTGGATCACTACCTATTCCCCAGTCCCTGAATGAGGAAGGTCAGTTATCTTTTGAGGTGGGCCTTTGCCAATTCCTGAACAGAGGATCACATTATCTGGTTCTAAGATAGGTGAAAATAATGCATGAGGTTTTGACTGGGACTTTTAATTTAAGTGGACACACTGTTCCTGTCTAATTGAAGCTGGAATGATGGGAAAATGGAGTTATTATCCATTTTCTATCTCTCTTTCATTGATACATTAACTTATTTAATTCCCCAACAAATATTCATGCAACATTGACCATGTTCCTAACACAGACACTTAGGAGACAGAAATGAACAAAATTGACAAAATTTCTGAACAGTTAAATGTAAGAATCACCCTGAAAAAGGAGTTAATGCCAATGTATTGGCTGAGAAATACGAAGACTGGGGTTTTGTTGACATTATTAGTGTCCCAGGATTAAGTCTGCCTAAAGAGGTTCATACTGGCATGAAAAATTCTATTTCACAAGCCAATACATTTCCTTCTTCAGTTAGTGAAGGTTAAATTTGTCACTTGTATCAAAGGCATCCAGTAAATCCTCAGACTTAAACTAATTTACACTATAAAAGTTAGCTATTTTTGTATGACTTGGGCAATTTATCCTGTTATTTAAAATTTCTCAATATTTTCCCCTGCCTGCCATCTTATTAGCCTGTTCTAAGCCTCGTGGAAAAATATAGGGATCATGTTATAATCAACATTTTATGGTTGAAAAATTGAGAATTGGGTACCAGAAAGTATAAATGTTATTTTGTGTTCCCAATGCCTGGGATTTGGAATATGGATCAGGAAAGACCACTAGCATGACTTGATGTAGTCTGTTTTCATTAGCAATATATCTACTTTATATTGATCAAAGGTATACCTTATAATTACCATCAACATGTTATTTTTGTGTTAATTATTAACTGTAATATGCATTCTCAGATTTTAAGTGTTTAAATTTTGAATATTTCTTCTTGCACAGTAGTCATATTATTTGAGAAAAGAGTATGGTGCTTTGCAGTACCGTTAAAATGAAAATGCAATTGGGTACTTAGCATTTAAGCTATATGTTTTTATGTGTGATGTTATATTTGTTTCCAAGGTGGAAAAAAAAATATGGAACCTACAGATTAAATTGGTTGGTGTTTTTTATTAAATTATGCAATTTATGCTATATGCTATTATAGCAAATACAGAAAAATATAAAGTAAATAAAAATCACCCATAATGCTGCAATCAACTGATATTCTGGTGCATTTACCTCCAAAATATATTTAACTAAATAGCTAGCTAGCTAGGTATATTTTTTTTAATGAAAATATTTTTGTATACTAATTTTCTGCTCCAAGTATTAGATGCTGATTTTTTCAACTACTCCTATGTTTTGAGTGTTTTTCTCTTAAATATAAGAAAATAAGATTTCAATGGCCCCCTATCATTCTATTTTATAGACATAGCATAGTTTATTCAAAGTGCCCTTAGTGTGCTAATTTAGATTTTCTAATTTTTATCATTTTATTTTTAATTTTTAAATTTTTAAAAAGATTTTATTTATTATTTTTAGAGAGGAGAAGGGAGAGATGTAGAGAGGAAAAGAGACATCAGTGTATGGTTGCCTTTCACCTGCCTTCAGCTACAGAGTTGGCTTGTGACCTGGTTTGCAACCTGGTCATATGCCCTGGCAGGGAATTGAACCAGTGACCTTTGGGTTTGCAGGCCAGTGCCTTATCCACTGTGCCACTAGCCAGGGAAATTTTTATCATTTTAAACATCAGTATATTATTTCTTATATCATGTTATTTATCTGCACATCTAATTATTTAATAATGAAAATTTCTGAAATCTTATTTCTAAAATGTGTGGAAAAATATTTTGTCTTCAATTCAGTTTTTAGTTTATTACTTCACATAAATAAATTTTATTTTGAGGTTCTTTTCTCATTTTTCCAGTAACATGCTTTCTTTATTTCACATTGTATTCTCTGTAAGATTAAATTAACCCTTTCTCTCTGATAGTCATTGCCAATATTTCTCTAATAGTTTTTATTTTCAACCTGGTATACAAGGCTATTGGCATGAAAAGGTTTACATTTGTATGTTGACATACTTTTTATTATTTTTCTTCGTGATTTATTGCAGTGTAAAGTGTCTTTCTGTTTAAGAGACCCCATTCCCATTCTTAAATTATTTACATAATGTTTAAATAAACTTTAATTAACCTTTTAATATATATGATACCAATTTTTAAGTTTAGTTTGTTAGTCAATCTGGAATTACTTTTGAATTATGGTACGAGGCAAAATTTTTTTTTTAAGGTAAATATGTATTTTTTCCTTCAGTCATTTATTAATTTACATTTTTCTTGCTGATTTTGATAATTTGTTCAATGTATGATTAGATATAATACAGTTGCCTCTGCCATTACTTCTGTTTTTTTGGTTCTATTTACAGGTGTTTCTTCACTGCTATTCTGTATTAATATCTCTACATATGTCATAATATTTAATGAAATATCTATATTTTTTTTTTGAGTACTTTTTTTAACTAAGTATATAAGTTAACTTTACAATCATGTTTAAAAAGTTTTATAAAAATTTCCTTTGTACTGTGATTGGAATTTCTTTAATCTTATATGTTAATTAAGATAAATTTTTATACTTTCCCTGTAACATGATGTTTATCTATTCATTTATGTCTTCTGTACACAAGAACACAATCCAGAGGTCAGGAAATTGTCACTGCCTTGTCTACAACTTTCTCTGATCCCTATGAAGCTTTCATTGGCCAGTAGACATAGAGCAAGGCCACTACAACTGCCTTTTAGCACTCTGTTGCTTTGATATTGTTTATAATCAGAAGGAATGTTGGAAGAGGGCTTCAGTTTAATTTCTCTCTTCTAAATCTGGCAGAAATGCATTTAATCAACTGTCACGATCTTTTTCATGATCTCGTTGAAAAATTATTGTTGATCCATAGTACATCTGTGCTTGAATGTTCTTTATACTGATTTTAATTCAAGTTCATTTAATTGCAACATTAGCTACAGAAACTACACACACACACATACACACACACACACACACACACACACACATATATATATACTATATGTAATTTATAATTCTAAAAAGAGTAGTTTTACATGAACCCTGGTAAATTTAGATTAATTTATACTTCAGATTATACATTTGTAATTTAGACTTAAAAAGCATGGCAAATTATACAACCAAAAATATCAGAGTTAAGTCAAAATGGAACTTGTGGTTGGTACTTATGAGCAAGAATAAACTCTTTCAAAATTTTCTTTTCCTCATGATCTAAAAACCAGTTAATCATCTTCTCGAATGTATAGCAAGACTACATTTTTCATTAGCTGAGTTTCTATCTGTTTTACTTTTGCTTTCAATCTTGAAAGGCATCTATATTGAATTTGATAACATTTCCCTACACATTGATTTGCTATCCAAAAATCCAAATAATCTTTTATTGTTAATACAATAAATACTGTAAATATGGTCAGGTTACATAAATTCTGCTTCAGAAAATGGGAATCGGCTTGTAGACAATTTAATTAAGTGTTAAAATGTTATTAACTTTATGTTAATTTAAAAATAAGAAATAGACCCTTCACATATCTTATGTTTGAGAATATTTTTATTTTCCAAGCTCTCATGTAATATAAGAGTTAGAAAAAATATTGTGTAGAGCACTGCTCCTATCACTTTCATACTTCTACATTTTAAAAATATTCATTTTAAAGGGTGCTACAAAAGAAGCATTCTATCCTGATATTTATTATTGAAAATTCTTCATGGTGTTTGCTATTGTGATGGGAGAAGAAATTTAGAACCTGCTATTACCAATAATTTCCCCAGGTCTCTGTTATAGTCTTGCTTTTAGTTCACACTGTAGGCAGCAACAACAGCAAAAAACAATGATGGCATTGACTAGCAACTTAAATTTCTTTTATGAGAAACCTCTCTCTATTCTTAGTGTGTCATTTTATTTTGTAATATTTATGTGAGTAATGCCAGTTACATTTGTATACTGTTTAGCATTCTCTATAATTTCAGTGTAATTCAGTGCAACATCCTTATACTACAGTACTATTTTATAAGGCTGGATGATTTAGTATTACTTATGTTACTATCTGATAAAAACTTTTGCCAGTGGAAGGTTTTATTTCTAATTTATTAATGATGTTCTTTAAAAGGTATTATTTTTATTATAGACTGTGTCTGGATATTTTAATGTACATATAATTGTGTGTGAGAATCCACAATTATAACCTTTGCCCCAGGTATTACCTTTATTTATTACCTTGCTTATTCTCCTATTCTTAACCAGTGGTTCTCTGTTCTGTTTTTTCTAGTCTGAGTCAAACACCCTAGCAACTTCAAGTGATAATACCACAAAAACAAGGTGTATATATTTGAGAAAACTAAACTGAAAGCTTATAAATTTAACGGTTTTTCCCTGATTTCCTTTTTGTTTGTATCTTCTGAATTTGAAGATGACTGTACACATGTCGATTTGTGACTATGAATGTTAGAACTTTCCGTAGATAGAGTAGCTAAAGTTCGGTCAGTGACATTATGTTTTCAGCAGACAGAAAACTGACCTGGGAATCAGGAAATTGGATTTCTAGCTTCCTCTGATGTGTTGAACTGAAAGAAGCAGTGTTTTCTTTCCTACCTCTTGTGCTGAAAAGGCAGTTAAAACTGGAGGGAGAATACTGTTGAGATTAATACTGTGATTGATTATGACAATTATGTACAAGTTGAAGACAAAGAGGTTTTCTAAAAAGGAAAAGAAATGTAGAGTCAGGCTTCATGATGTGAAATAAAATGGAGCCCTAGAGGTTTGCTATGTGAATAGGAAACAATTAAATAATACACTTACCACAAACCAGTTCCATCTTCTGCATAATCGATTGACTTTAACGAAAGCCAACTATTTAAAGAAGTAAAACTTTAAGATAGATTTCTACATTTAAATCCTAGCTTGATATATACCTCTGTTATATGTAGTAATTTAATACATGTAAATTAATAAAATTAAGGTTTTATATTTAAGAACTGAAAATCACGTAACAGAAGTACTGAGCATACACTATTGAAGAAAACAGAAAATATTAATATTGCTGGATTTGTAGAATTTATACTTGAGGGATTTTAAGTACCATATATTAAGATTTACAGGATTGAAAATCCTTAGACTCTACATGATAAAAATCCAAAAGGGAAACAGACAAAAACTTGAATATTCAAATCACAATAAATGTTTTATAAATGACCAAAAAATATACAGAAACATCTTTGTCTTCTTTAGTCAACATGGATATATATATATTGAATGTGATACTAAACTACACCCATCAGGTTTCCTAAAATGAAAAAAAAAAAAAAAAAATGGAAAAATACCAAGTGTTTGCAAGTAATTAGAGTTGCCAAGCTCTTGCTTCACTAGCGGGAGTAGAAATGGCTATAATGATATTAGAAAACTATCTGGCAATATCTTTCAAAGATGAATATAAGCACACCAGAAGTTTTACTGTTAGGCCTAGACACAATATAAATGCATAGATCTTTTCAATAGAAAGCATGGATTACACTGTTCGTATTAGAGCTACTTAGAGTACACGCAAATGGGAAACTTGCAAAATATCGATGCTCATTAACAGTAGAATGGACAAAATGAATTGTGGTATCACAATGGAATGCATCGTATACAAAGTTGATCCGTAAAGCCAGATGCAAGAGTACATACACACTACATAGTTTCAGCTATACAAAAGCCAAACCAAGCAACTCTGTTTTGTCAGAATAGCAGTCACCCATAGGAGCAGGGACATTGTGACTGCAAGGGCATGTGAGGGGCATTATTTGTGCAGGTAATGTTAAGATTTTTTACTTGTGGTTTGGTTGCACAGCCCGTACAGTAGGAAAACTTGTTGAGTGGCACACATATGCAACATCTACTTTTCCATATGCATATTTCCATGAATATAAAAAAATATTATACATTTAATATAAAGAAAGCTGTTTCCTAACTATGTTCTACTGAGTTCAGCCCATTAAATGAATTGGTTACAATAATTTTTCTGTGTGTGTGCTAGAGAAGAGTTTACCTGCTTACCTGGCCATAGTCCCTAGCCAAGAAGGTGGACATAGTCCCCAGCCAAGAAGGTGGCCACTGGAAGCTGCAGAATATGATGGCATTGACCTGCCTGGCAGTGACAGAAAGATGACAGGGAGGCTGTCGGGCTGTGGGAAGAGTGGCTGCAACAGCATACAGAGAAGAAGGCCTAGAAGCCTGCCTGCACTGGTGGCCCAGTTTTCCATGCTTCTGGATATCAAGCCTCAGGATGATGAGTGTGTATGGCTCAGCTGAAGGCCTGTGAGCACTCTGTCCAGCTGGACAGGCTGAACTGTGGGGTCTCCATGATGGTGCCCGTGCACTGGGGAATCCGTAAGCTTCAGATCCATGGTTAGCTGGAAGGACTAGATGAGGACCAACCTGCTGGAGGAGGACATCACCAAACTGGCGAAGCACGTGAAGAGTGTTGATACTGTTGCTCTCAACAAAACCTAAACCCTAGCACAGGACCTAGACACCAAGTCCTGCCACTGTTAAAGACTGAAATTCCCTTCCCCTCCCCATGAAAAAGAAAACTCCCAAACTGGAGATAATTCAAGAGCCAGGGTGAGTTTATGACAGACTTATAAGTCTTTGTTTCATTAAAGTTGACAATCATGTTTCTAAACATAACGATGGGACTGCAGAGCTCTTAAAGAAAACTTTCTTCTACTTCCTACTGTGTAAACACACTACTATAATAAAACATTTGTAACTCCCAAGAAATTGAAATTCACTACATTTTTAACAGAGGTAATGATTGAAATAATTTCCTATATAATATTAGTATAGGAAAATAAATAATGAAAATGTATGTGAATATCTGGATATTTTGGGAGAAAGATCATACACCAAGTGGTTAGGAACTACAGACCTGGCTCTCATCTGGTTGTGCCACCAGCTAGAGAGTAGTCCGTGGCGAATTAGGTGATCTGAACCTTTGTTTTCTGTAAACGAATCAAATTATGTCATCTAGAATAACTAAATCATGAGGGACACAACATGGACAAGCAGTTAGATCGATGAGGTGTGTACTGCACTGTCCACTTCCTCATTTCTTGAGACTAGTTTATTATGTGGTAAACAGTAGACCTACTAAATTAATATTTGGGAAATAAGTGAAAGTTGTATATAGGTGCCCAATCAGTGGTTTCATATAGGCATGCCTTACATCATATTTGAAAATTTATAAATCTTGTTTAATCCTCACTGACTACTCTCCAAAGAATGTATTAACACTTCAAGATATAATACAAATTTTTAAAATTAGTATGCAAAGTCAGTACTCCAACTAAAAATATCACTATCAAGGCTAGTGCTTTTCTGACTCTAAAGTAGCAAAATAGATGGTTGTTATAAATATGTGGGAAGAAACATAGTTTTGTGGACTATGTATCATCTTCATGAATATTTATTCAAGTTTCTAACTGTCAAGCATCTTTGTCAAACATACCTTCAAAAAGTCCAGTACCAGGTATTCTCCTTTACCAGTGGGCACTCGCTCTATAAATCCATAGCTATAGCTGCTAAGTATACCTCATATTGATTTTAAACCAGCTCCCAAAATAAATAATACCCTCTGGAGCAACAAAGAGTAAGTCATATTCATTTCTATATTATAATCCTTCAACAAATTAAATATAGCTAAACCTTCATATGGTAGAATTTCTAGATTGTTCACTGTAATGTTTGCCTAATTTTGGTTTTATAAAAGTGATTTCCAGTGTAAGTAATTCATCCTACAATTTTGTTAATATTCTTAGAGGAGCCACATAAAAATAAAGATCTATAGGATCTACATTCCTGATTTGATCTTTTTCAAACCTTGTCAAGAGGCACTTCGTATAAGTTCTTCAAGGGTCATAAGTTCCACAGTAATCTTTAAGGTAAAGCATGACAAAAATTAAAATATTTTATACTACCTTCATCCATTTTGCCCACTCACCAACCTCTGCTTCTGGCAATCACCAATCTGCTCTGTTTCTATGAGTTTATTATTTTAAGATTCCACATATAAGTGAGATCATATGTATGAGTCTTTTCTCTGCCTGCCTGACTTATTTTATTTACCATAACACCTTCAAGGCCCATTTATGCTGTCACAAATGATAGGATTTTCTTGCTTACTATGATTGAATACTATTTCATTATTAAATATTACTATATAATATTTAAAACTATAAATATACCCAAACTTATTCATCCATTCATCCAAAACCTAGGTTGTTTTAATTTCTTAGCTATGGTAAATGCTACAGTGACCATGGATTGCATATGCCTTTCTGAATTACTTTCTTTGTGTGTGTGTGTGTTTTGTTTGATTTGATTTGATACAAATACCCAGAAGTGAGTCTTCTGGATTACATGGTAGCTCTATTTTATTTCTTTGAGGAATCTTCATACTCCTTTTCCATGGTGCTTGTACCAATTTGCATTTCTACTCACAGGGCACAAGGGTTTTCTTTTCTCCACAGCGTTGTCAACACTTGTTAATCCTTCTGGTAATAGTCACCCTAACAGGTCTGAGGTTAGTGTTGCATTTTAATTATCTAATTGAGCTTTAGATTTGCATTTCCCTAGTAATTAGTAATGTTGAGCACCCTTTCAGGTATCTGTTGGCCATTTGCATGTCTTCCTTGGAAAAAATGTTTATTGAGATGAAAAATGATTACTTACAAATTCATAATTTTTCTGACAATCATAATGGTCACATTCATTCATTAAACAAGTATTGATTGTGCATTATATGTCAGTGTTTTTCTGGTGGTGGAGATAGGGGAATGAATAAAACAAAGATCTCTGCCACCAAAAAAATGTGTTTGAGTTCATGAAAGCATCAGTCAAGACATAAAATGGTAAACTGTCTTATATTTTTTTCAGAAATGTACATTTTTTATGAAAAATTTTAATGCTCCAAGCCTGAATTATTGGCCATTATAGTTAATGAAATAACACTCTGATACTTAACTAAAGTTATTAAGAATCATGCCTTCAGTGAACAGAGTCCAATGAGTTAATAGCTTTCTATTGTTCTTAACAAAATGAACTTTTTATGTAATTTCATTATTCTTTGGGAAGAGCTGTAATTAAAACTCCAATTTACAAACCCTCCAAATAATGTTGATTCTGGAGTGGGTGGAAATGCTTCATGAAACTTATTCTCTAAAGTGAAATGAAAAATTACTTTAATGTTTACTGAATTAAGTCAAAAAGAAGGGTAGATATTTAATTGTTTAAATGAGACTAAAGACAGGCACTACACCTCCACACATCATTATTTGAATTTGTACCCAAGCAAAGCTATTACTTTGTTAATTTAGTATAAATTTACAATTCTAGTTATTCTGGTTAGGGAATACCTTTTCATAAATGGCAAATGTGAGTGAAGTGTGTAACAGTGGTAGTGTTGAAACTATGTTTACTTTATATACTACTTAAATACTATTTCAAAACTATGTTAACTCAAATCAAACTATCAGGAGTGAGAGGAAACTTATCCAAAATGTAAGACAGATAGAAATAGCTTTTGCTTGGAAAAAATAGTTAAATCACAAGTTGTGTAATTATTTGATTCCCAAATTAAATACCTTAGAGGTTAATGAAGATTAGCTCACTCTATTACTAACATTAATCATATTTTTTGAAATAACATACTTTGTTTGAATGAAGCAGTATATCAAATGCAACCTTCTAGCACTATGGAATTGCTAAATCACACATGGAATATTAAACCATGGGTGAGTTACAGTTTCAACTGCCACGTAAGGACAATTTTTCCCTCTAAATATTAAGCTTGTTTGTTGTTCAAAATCAGGTCTCCAACAATATGCAGAAACATTCCATTTTTATTTCAGTTGTACATCAACCAGCATATCCATTAATATCCTCAGAGTATATTTACATTTAATTTGGTCTCTAACTTTACTTTCTAATCTCTGAATTCATCGCATTCAGGTTGGTATCATTGTTAATGGTGGTTTATCACCCCACTTGGGCCACTATAACAAAGTCTCACAGGCTGGATGGCTTAAACAACAGGTATTGACTTTCTCACTATTTTGGAGGCTTGAAGGGACTTGGAGCAAGGGACTGGTAGACCCATTTTTTTTGTTGAGACCTTTCTTCCTGGTTTGTAGATTCCTGCTTTCTTGCTGGGTCATCACACAGCCTTTACTCTGAGTAGGCATGGGGGCGGACAGGGAGATAGAGAAAGAAAAAGAAAAGGGCTCTCTGGTGTCTCCTTCTCGCCAGTTACAATGGATTAGGGCCACACCCTGTCACTTCCTTTAACCTTTACCTCCATCAAGACTCTCCAAATACAATCACAACGGGCCTAGGGCTTCAACATATGAATTTGAGGGGTTTCCGGGGGGGTGGGGGATACGATCAGTTTATAATAAATTGTTTAATACTATTTTTTTAAAAAGTTTTAAATGATACTACGGTTGGTATTAACATTGATACTAAGCTGAGGGCGTGCTTTTCCATTGTGAAGTTCCGTTTGTTGTTGACCTTGACCTTTTCATTCTGTATTCCCTGTGAGGAAATAACTACGGTATTTTCTGACCATACTTTAGGAGTCTGGAGTTATGCATAAATTACTTAGAATTCTGCTGTGCTGAAAATGCATTTCTTCTACATTTGTTTATGCATTTAATCATTTATATAAGTGTCCACATAATCAATGTCCAAACCTGTGAAGAATTTTGTTAAGAGTTTATTTGAGCCAAAAGGATAACATGTGCTGGGGAGCTCCAAGAACAGTTTTGCAGTTACTTTTCTGCATTTGAAGTTAAGGCAGGAATGTAAGGAAGATTGCACAGGGGTGGGAGAAGGCAAAGCTGGAATTGGACTTTAGATCATGTGCTCCCCTGGGGGTGGTTATTTTAGTTCTAAGATGTGTTAACCCAGATGCATAGAAACAAAGGACTGAGTTTAAGCAAAGGTAAACCTTTGACTTATAAATTGTATGCCTGGGGTACTGTTACAGAGTGGGAGTAAATCAAAATCCTCCACTCCTTACAGTTTGGAGATTGAGGTGGGACACTGGCGTGGGCCATTTTTCCCGAAAGAGGTGTTTTGCCTATCTATGGCTCGTAGCTAATGTTTTGGTTGTGTAAATGATTAGATAAACCTCCTCCCCCCCCAGAAGATAAGAGGAATTTTTGACCATAGGTAAAATGGAGATGAAAGAATTTAAAGGGCTGTGAGAGATTTTACAGGTGGCCACAATTGGTCACCCTACTCCTGCAAAAGGGGAGGAAAGGGAGACGTGCAGCTATGGCAGAGATAGGGAATTACATGTGGTATAAGAGTTGGGGAGGGTGTGCAAGATCCTCTCCTAAGTGGGTATAGCAGCTGCCGGGAACTTTGAATTTATAACTGGAATGCTAAGCTGTGAACCAAAAGATGGTATCTTTTGCTTATCTGTTTGAATGCTAGTCTAATTGGGCAGGACTGTATACTTGGGGTGTTTTTAGAGAGTGAAATTTAATGGCATAATTGCACCTTTAATATAAGTCTGTATACCTCTCAAATAAACAAAAATACCTTTGCTTTTCACCAAACTCTGTTATTAAGATTTATTCTTGGTGGTGGGCAAAATGGGCCCATTAAAATGGAGGATCCCCCCCCCCCACCACCACCAACCAGCAAAAGGTCCTGTTACAGTATAACAACCCACCAGGACCTGCCCAGTTAGGAATTTATAATCTGTCATATTACTTGGTGAGGTTACTTTCCATAGATTGCCCCTCCTGGTTTTTGCTATGCATAAATTTATATTCCTAGGCAATTAATTTTATGCTTTGAGTTATAATCTAATACTACATTTTCTTGTACATACTGCCATAGCTTTGGCCATTGGGGCTCTTTCACTTGGTTCCTTTTTCTCTTTGATAATCTCCAGTTGATGCAGAGAGACCTGATCAGATCACTGGGGAGGAACAGAGAAGGACTGCAGGAGAAGGCTGCCCCAGGCAATGGTAAACAGTCTAGCACGGGATTGGCCCAGGAAATGAATGCCTCCAGAGCGCTTGGAATTATGGGCCAGATTATTTTATTTTTAAAATAAGAATGAGGCCAGTGACTGGCTCTTGGGCTTTCTTCTGTGAGGATGCCAGGATAATTGTGCTGCAGCTCCCTGGTTCTCTCAATGGATGGTATTTTAAATGGGAAGGAACTTTGAGTGCAGCCTAGAATCAGGCAGGCTTGGCAGAGGGTGGTAGGGTTATTGGCTTTTGGGTGTTCCAGAGGGGACCGGCTCTGGGCAGAAGCCTGCCATTCTTCAAAAACTGTGGCTTTTATATCTTATGTGGTTTTAGTTAACTAACCCTATAGAAACAATGAAAAACTAACAGGGGGAATGATAGGAGAATTCAGGTGTTAAAGAATTTAGCCTTACTTGATAGGCTTAAGTGACTAATGCATGTGAAAAGCTGTTGTTACAAAATTGTGTAGCTTTTGAATAAGAACTCCTTTCCTTTATCATCAAAACTTTGCCTCCAGAATTTTGCTTGGAAGGTGGCGGTGGGCAGCAGTATATCACTTGCTATTTGCTAACACAATTATTGTTTGAGATTTTTTTTAAATTCCTAACTTTACAAGATATTTCAGGATCCCCTTGTATATTTCCTGCCCCAGACTTAGAATCATATAATCAGCCCTGGTTTCTTCTACTGGAAAAGGGTAATAGATACCAAGATCTGGGTATTAGGGATGCCCATTAATCCTGGGGTGCAGTTGCTTCTAAGCTTCTTCAGCTGACATAGCCAGTATAACAGAGCGGTCAGGCCAAATCACTAAAGAAAGCGGGGGAGAAAACCCCCAAGACAGAATTGAAGATCTAAGGCAGCTAGTCCTCCCAGTGAAAGGAGGGGCCCCTGGAGGAGGGAGAATGTCAAAAGCAGACAAGCATCTCTGACTCAGCAGAAGGGTGCTGGTACAGACCAGGCGTGCCTCCATACTAACGCCCCTTTATGCAAAATGGCAGCCAGAAGAGGGCTGAAAAGGTGGACTTTCCCTCAGGCTTCCAGCGTGCCTGGGATTTTGGGGGAGGACTTTTAAACGGAAGGTGGGCAGAAGCCACTCTCTAACTCTGCCTCCCACAGGCGGGAATGGCAGATGCTGAGACCTCTAGGAGTTTAGGCCCTGCTTTGTTGGAAACCAGCTTGGGAGGCAGGATCCCACGCTGGGCTGTGCGCCTCCCTGGGCACGTGGGTCCTGGACTGCTTCCGCTCCCTCATCCTGACAGCAGTGCATGCAGACAGCAACACACAGAGGCGAGAGCTGATGCCAGGCGATGGCACCTCTGGCACCAGGGACAGAGGCCCATTTCTGTGACTACCCTGTGCGACAGCAGGTAATGGGAAGCTTCTGGGCACGGATTTGGACTTCATCTCCCTAGTTTCTGTGCTTTGAGGGAGAGGTCAGCTCAGTTGGCCTAGAGCAGGAATGTTTCCTGCTCCCTCACGTTGGGAATCCTGTTAATAAAAGCCAATTTGCTCTTCCACAAATCTTTGCAGTATGTGTAAGCACGGTGACAAACTGCCAGATGCCAGCTGCCCCGTTACACACAGAAATATACTTGTGTATATGATACAGATATATACGTATCTATAGTTGTATATTAATAAATATTAAGGTAATATTGCTATATCCACTTTACTGTATTATTACCACATGAATATCTCTAGTCCCCTCCCCTTGCTTATTTGTCAGTTCTCATTCTGATAAGAAACCTTGCTCCCACTATGGGATACCCCTGTCCTGAATGACTACATTCCAGTATATATGTATAGAGGTATCACATTTGTTAACTTATAGCCTCTGTAGAAAACAACTTGATCAAATGCAGCACAGTACTTATGCTTTACAGATTCTACTGACTTCTGAAATTACTTAGTTTAGCAACTTTTCTTCCCACTATTTGCTGTGAAGAGTTTTCATATGTATAATATAATTAAATGGTTTTGTCACATTCTTTCTATCCTGAGGTTCTCCAATCTCCTAAATGGCTTTTTTTTTTTTTAAAGTATACATATATACGTACACTTAATTTTATGAATTTTGACAAATCATACTGTCACATTTTTGCTTCCTACTGTATAGTATGTTAGTTTTATTCTCCTAAAAAGAAATCTCATATTTTGTACATTCAAACAAGAGCAGCCACTGATCTATTTAATACCTCTTTAGTTTTGACATTTCTAGAATTCGTGTAATTGGAATCATCTAATATTTACGCTTTCACACAGGCTTTTTTCACTTGGTATTATGTATTTATAATTCATCCTTGTCTTTTAGTGGCTTGATAACTTATTTATATTTATTACTGAATAATCTATTGCGTGGTTGTATGAGCTCTATTTCTGATATTGGGAATTGTATTCCTTTGCTCAGTTCCTTTTTGGTTGACCAGATAAGAATATTATTTTTCATTAAAAAATAAACAAGAAACTTTTGTTGATTTTTTTCCCCTGTTTATATTTTCAATTTCATTGTTATCTGCTGACAGTTGAAACATTTTTTTTTTCAATTTGCTTTAAGTTAATCCTTTGCATTTTTTCCTTCCAGCTCAATTGCTACTAATTATTATTATAACTTTGTTGGTGTGGTGGTATGGTGTTGAGGTGGGAACAGGCTCTATAATTTTCTGATTAAACTTCAGTTATTTAATGGGCCCGCGTCTCATGAGTTTCTCCAGTGTAGAGCACTTCCTTCCCCCTCTTTCAGGTGAGGTCAGCATGCTAACTGGGAAGTGCAGGGGGAGAGCTCTCAGTGGGGAGTGAGAGCTACTACTACTTTGAAGAGTAGTAGCAGGCCTTTGTTAAGGAGTAGGCACTAAGCATATTCCCTAACCACTCTTTTCCTCCTCCCGCAGAGCCACAAGGAATTCTTTCTTAGTTCTTCACCATAAAGTCCTGACACAAAACCTGAGGGTAAAACCTATGAAAGTGTGGGGAGTACCCCTAAGTCTTCAGTTTCCAGAAGTTTCTCATGTTCACGCTAGTCTATCCTCAGCCTCCAGAAGTTCACAAAATTACTGCCCAAGTCTTCTATCAGCATGTGGTTCCAGCAGCTCTGTTCTGGTTAAGTAGATCTCATCTGTGATTGTCATTTTTGGGACCTGAGACCTCAGTTTCTTGATAGGCTAAAAAAATCACTGATTTTTAGTTTATTCTGATTTTTTCTTATAAGAATGAAAAGTGACAACTTCTGATCTATTTACATATCAGAACTGAAATCTGCAGTCTCATATATTTTTTTAAAAGATTTTTTTTGTGGCCAGATGTTTACACAGGCTCTCAGTATAAACATCTGTAGCTATTTGGACAATTCAACAAAATGCTAATAATTTTATTTGTGTACTCAGAGAGCAAGTGGCCACCTTTGGTTGTTGCAGTTAATTCAGTTCCTATTGATGTGTGATGTGTGATTGTGTGGTTCCTATTGATGGCAACTTCTGAGTTCATGTTCAAAGCTAAATTTTTGTTTATGAATCTTTGAGAGTCTATCCGGTTTAAGAGCTATCATAAACATTCAAGTTAACATTTCAAAATATCCAGAAGACAGCTACAGTAGGCAGAATCCTAAACTGGTCAGCATGATTCTCACCAACCTGGTATACTCTATATAACATATGCTTTTGAAAAGCATGTGTAATATGATACAAATTCTGCAATTATGTTATATTATGTGGCAGAGGGGATTTGAAGAATGTAATTAAAGTTCCTAATCAGTGGCTTTGAGTTACTTAAAAGAATGATTATCCTAATGTAGCCTAATTTGATCATGTTAGCCTTTTAAAGGGGTCAGAAAGATTTGAATCAGAAGTTTTCTTTGTTGTTGTTGTTGTTGTTTTTCCCCCTGACCTTAAAGAAGCAAAATCTGTAATTTGAATTGCCAATTTAGGAGCTGTACGGCAGTAAATTGAAGGTGGTCTTTCAGACTGAGACTGGTCTCAGGGCAACATGCTGAAGGCAAAGGGAGATTTCAGGGCTATGATCGACATAAACTGAAATCTTCCAACAGCTAGTAAAATTGGAAAAGAATGTTGAGCCTTAAAGGAAAACACAATGACATCTGACACTTTTTATCAGCTGATAAGGCTCTGAGCAGAGGTCCCAGCGATTCAGTACAGGACTTTGAGCCATTGATGATAATGAATGCATGTTATTTTATACCTCTATGTTCCTGCTGATTTGTTACATAGCTATAGAAACCAAGTACAAAAACAAATAAAAACAAAATGTAAAAATATTTTTATATTTTGTTAATATTAGCCCTACTGGAATTTAGAATTAGTAGAAATAAGTCCTATTTTTATTCCTATCACTATAAAACTTCCATAAAAATATATTGACTTGATGTATTGAAAGATATCATGCTTAGGTGTTGTCTTAGTTTGTGCAGCCGGCGATAACAAAATATCATAGACTAGGAAGCTTATTAACAACAGAGATTTGTTTTTCAAAATTTTGGAGGCTGGGAGTCTAAGCTCAGGCTGCCAGAGAGGTGTGGTTCTGGTGGAGGCCTTTCTCTGAACACTGACTGCCACTTCTCCTTGTGTCCTCACATGGCTGAGGGGGCGAGAGTCCTCTATGGGGTCCCTGTTATAAGGTTACTAATCCCAGTTATGAGAACTTGACCCTCATTGCCTAGTAACTCCCACAGGCCCTGTTACCTTGCACTTAGGCTTTTAATAGAATAAATCTTGGGAAAACGAAACATCCCATCTCTAGCAAGTGCTCTAACACCTTCAGCTGAGTACAGTTTTCGTATCCTTACAGCAGCCACACAACGTGGAAGCCTCCAACAGTATCATGAAACTCGGGCACATGAAATGATCAGTTTTGATGCCAGATAGTCCTAAGTAGGTAGTGACTTCTTGTAAGATCTCTGTGGTTCAGAGTGTTTATTAAACTAATCCTGATTTTAAGAAGAGTACAAATGATTGAGCTCTGTATAACTAATTACCATGTAAAATGCTAATTCATATGTTAAGGGAAGATGAAATTGATAATGAATAAAAATTCTAAATCCATAAGTAAAATGGCAAAGAATACAAAAGAAACAGCAGTTAGAATAACACTTAAACACAATAAGATAATCAAATAGAAAACTGTTTAGGAAAAATTAATAGGTTATGATAGAATTATAGAGGGAATATGTGTTAAATTGTGAGTTCTATTTCTTTGGTTCTTTATTTCTTTTCTTTTTTGCTTAGTCTATTTGATCTGCTCTCTAATAATTATCAGAATGTATTCCAGTTTTAGCTTTCATATTAAAAAGGAACCTTTATTCTATATGTTTAACTTTCAATGAGTAACTAGAATTTGCTTATATCCTGCAAAATCTGATTTCAGCTTCTCAGAATTTGAACCTTGACATCAACATGTGGTATATCTTAGAATGAGACTAATTATGTTTATAAGAAATAACACAAAATACAAAATACATTATTATTTTTATTAACCAAAACAATTTGTTAGAATGTTCTACTACATGATAAATATAAAATATACACATATTGTGGATTCTTGCTTATTAAAATAACCAAAAGATACTTTACTTGGTACTGATTTTCCTAATTATATAACAGTAAAACCATTTTTAATTAGATTTATTCGTGTATCCTTATGTCAGGCAATATAAAAAACAGTTTATAGAGAAAATCTACATCAAAAATCACTTATTTACAACCTTGAAGTTTCCATTACTATTCAACACATTTACTGTCCTAACTTTAAAGAGGAGGAGCTAAGGTTTTTTGGGTTGGGTTACACAGCCGGAACTTGTTACAGCTAGGTCTTTTAATTCCAAACTTTGAACCTCCTTGAGGCATACTGGGTTAAAACAGCATGGTTGATGCTGTAGGTCTGCAATTTGGCCTGGATTCAGCTGCGTAGTTACTTTGTTGGTCGTGACCAGGCTCACTCAATCATCTGAATCCAAGTCCCCGTCAGCTAGGTGCCAAAGCTCTGAGGGTTTGCTGGCTGTCAGCTGGGATTGGGCCACCGTCTTCTCATCCAGCAAGATCCTAAAGTCAGTAAAAGAAGGAAAATCCCAATGCTCAGTTTACTTTTTTAAAAAAAGATTTTATTTTTTATTTTTAGAGAGAGTGGATGGGAGAGAGGCAGAGAGGGAGAGAGACATCAATGTATGGTTGTCTTTCACCTGCCTCCAGCTACGGACCTGGCAGGAGACCTGGCTTGCAACCTGGTTCTGTGCCCTGGCTGGGAATTGAACCAGAGACCTTTGTGTTCACAGGCCACAGCCTTATCCACTGTGTGACCAGCCAGGCCTCAGTTTACTTTTTAAGTCTTTGCTTCTGTCTCATTTCTGTTGCTTCATTGGTTGAAGAAAGTGTTGTGGTGAAATCTAATGCCAGTGTGTGTGGGGAGTTCCCAAGGGTATGGGTTCAGAGCAGTATGGTCAAATTTAAGGCCATTAGTGCCACAGTCTACCATAGTAACTTTAAAAAGAAAGCCCCTATACTTGAACAGTTTGTTGTAGGGTTATTGCTTCTGTGAGCACATAGTTAAAAAAGAAATGAAAAAGCAAAACCTGTCAAGGGTTATGGAGAGAGTATGCTGTACATAGTGACAGTCTACAAAAACTTTAAACATTTTTTTAAAATTCATTTTTATTATATTTTTTCCATTTTTTCAACAACCAATCTCAAAGATATTCTACAGAACAATGGCCCTGAAATGTGCTTTTCTAAAGGATAAAACTTGTCATTAAAAAATTCAGAAAATACTCATTTTCTTGGCCTTACTTCAGTTCTGAAATGTCCATATAAAACAATCAGTATAGTACATAGTCTGCATAGGCTAAACACCTTAAAAAGGTGATAGACTTTTAAAATCATTATTCTCAACATTATATCTCTAACTACGTTTGAAGTCCAAGAGGATGAAGACAAGCTCTTACAGTTTGTATCTTTTCATCCTTAACAATGCTCAGCACTAAGTATTGATCATAGCAATTGCACACACACATGCACACACACACAAAATAGCTGTCAGACAATGGTGAAGAATATGGAGAAAAAAAGGAAAGGTAAAGTATAAGGTAACTTTATATGGACAGTGGTAATATTAACATTAATATACTGGAGCCCATTTTTAGCTTCTATATTAAATCAACACATGTTCAAGTTTTTGATGAAGATTTTTTAGTGTAAGCTCAAGGAATCTGATTCTGCTGCTAGGAGTAAAAGATTTCTTAAAGTACTAGAGAGCCCATGAAGAAGCGATCTGTAATGTTACGAATGTGTAAAATGAGAAGGCTATATAAATTAAACCTTAGATAAACATCTGCAATTTTTTAGGCATTATGGTCGATACTGGTAATAAAATGACTATAGACCATTACGCTAAAGCAGTTCAACATCAGGAAGAAAGGTGGCTCAGGAGTAAATTACGAGGGACAGATGTGTCCTATGAACATGTTTACATAGGATCCTAAGAAGGCAAAGAAGAAGGGCATGAGAGCAATACAGGGAGAAAAGCCCGGGAAACATTTAGGAGAAAATTATATTTGAGCAAAATCTTGAAGACTCAGGGAAATAGGCTTAGAGGATGCTATGATAGTCTAGGAGTATAACCAGAAGCTAAAAGGTAAAATCAGAAAAGGCATGAACCAGAAAAATGATCCAGCCAAACTGTGCTAGAGTTCACCCAGAGTTAATTAAAGTTTGGAAATAATGGAAGTAGTGATTAGGTCAACAAACGGGTCCATTATTGGTCAGATTCATGGAATCCCTGCTTCTGTCCCATCCTGTCCTAAGACCCAGTTATCCCCATTTGTTAAGTTGGAGTAGACAACTGCCACCAGGTGGCACCAAATCGCAGGCAGGACTTGGCTGGATTTGGAAGTCACAGGCTCAGATCCCCTGACCTCCCAGCTGCACAGGTTTGCGCCAGCCATTTCTTTAACCTCACACACGACCCAGAATTTTCTGCAATGGAATATTTCAACCCCACATCTCACATTATGCCTTTATTGCATTTTCAAATAAGAGAAGAAAATTACAGCCTAGGGAAGGAAGACATATGGAAGATAATTTGCATTCGCTGACTCACCAATGCATAAAGCGGTTGGTTGGTGAGCAGGGAAGATTCACAAACGGAAGGATGGAATCCTTTCCTCAGCATTTTAAGTTTCCGGAACATGCAATCAGAGAAGGGGGAGAAGCTACAAGAGGGTAAGAAAGGCCATTTGAGTGAGCGAAACCCATCCTACTGGTTTATTTCATAAGCAATGTACAAAGCCTGGAAAGTGGTGGTATTATTAACAGGAAAAATGGGAGCTTTTGATGTTCTTTTGTGTTGTTTGGCAGTGGCCTTAAGCTTCAAGAATAGTGTGCTTAGCCCTGGCTGATGTGGCTCAGTGGCTTGAACACCAGCCTGCGAACCTAAGGGTCACAGATTCCATTCCCAGTCAGGGCACATGCCTGGGTTTCATGCTAGGTCCCCAGTTGAGGGGTGCACAAGAGGCAACTATGCATTGATGTTTCTCTACCTCTCCTTCTCCCTCCCTCCCTTCTCTCTCTCTAAAAAATATATGAGTAAAAGCTTTTAAAAAAGAAGAAGAAGAAAGAATCTTGTGCTTAGTTTGAAATGTTTAAAATGATCTCTACTTGATTCCCTCTCAGAGAATGGCATTCGAATTATTCTTGCCCTCTGATAGTCAGAAACTTGCAGTGCTGGCATCCCTGGTCCTCAGATCTAAATCCAGGATCTTTTGAGGCCTAATTTTCATTTCTCTCTGAATCTCCATGTCCCTGTCTTTCCAGCCAGCACTGCCTGTGAACTCTGCCTAGTGACACAGCTTTCCCACCATCTCCTGGTTAGGCATTTTCTGTCCTCCGTCCTTTGGCTGGTGTTACTGCCTCTTGCTGTGGAATTGCTTATGCTTGTGAAACTTGCCTCCTGGGGAACTTTGTCTCTAGTCTCCATAATTGTTACTACCGTGGAATTATCCTCAGAAAAGTCCTAAATTGGAGGAACTCTTAACTTCTCCATAGGTGTTCCTCTAGGGGCCCAGCAAACAATAGCTTTATCTTGCAAGTGTCAGGACTCTGTCTTTTCTCAGGTTTGGGAAGTGGACCTTGAGTGGCAGTGTGCCAGTCTTCCTTGCGGGGCAGCTGTTCAGGAGCTGTTCAGGACAGTCTGTTCTGAACAGGACAGTCTGTTGTAGAGTCTGTTCAGGAGCAGTGCTTCTGAACTCTGATTGGGAAACACTAGGGGGTGTCTTTAAACATTTCACCCCTCTCCGTTATTTAATTAAGTAGATCTGAGCTAGAAAAGGAACTAGAATTATATATTTTTAAGTACCCTAGATGCATGAGTATGCACAGACAGTGTTGAGAAACACTTTCCTATGCCTTTAGGAAGGATCAAATGATCCTTCTTAATATTTTAACTTGCTTCTTTGGTTTATTCTTTTCATTTTTTAACACATCCTGTGATATTATTTGGTGAACCTGAGTTCCTACTTTGGTTCTCCAATTTCTGCATTTTCTGTACTATACATGTTTTAACATGCTATTTTAGATTTTTTTTCCTGGGGGGTTTCCCTAAGTGAGAAAAATACAGGCCTGACAAATATATCCAGTGTCCACAAAGCATTGCACCTCTGCCTCACCCTGAGTTGGATAATCCCACCTAGGAGCTATTTTACCCTCAAACTAACACTCGATTTACTATGTTTCCTCCTGATTCCCTTTGGTGTGGTTCATTTTAGAGCTATGACATTTGGTTTTAAGGTAGTGAACTGCCAAAGGAGCCATTCAACCCCATGCCCCTCATTCAACCCCATGCCCATCACAGTGCTGAGTGCCCTTGCATGACAATGTGTCTACCCAAACAAAGCACAATACAACTTATATTTCAATTTGTACAATGTTGCTTCATGGAACAGTTGTGGTACCACTTATTTTTCTCTACCTCTTATTGGCATCGCACTTCAATGAACTTTTCAGACGTGTGTACAGGAGACAGGTAATCCTGCACTCCAACCACTAGTTAAGGCTGTCAAGTAGCAAAAAGAAATCAGGGAAGGATAACTTTAAAAATGTCTTCCATATCTTAAGATCAATCTTAGACACGTATAGAATCTGGTGTTAAACTTTATAGAATAGAGGAAAGTACATACACTGGGAATTAGGACCTAGATACCATATTTAAAACTTCCAGATTTCTGAGAGTTGGGGAAAATGTTTCATACTGTGCTACATATCTTAGCTTTTCCATTTTTAAAATGAGGAGAGCAAGATTCTTTTAAAATTCTGAGTGTGACAAAATATAAGAAAAACATTTTGTGTAGAATTATAAATGAAGTAATTTTGATACACTATCACCATTAGATTGAGAAACACAAAGAATATACTTTTAATAATTACCCATTTTCATATGTGAATATTGAGATACACATATACTATAAAATTTCCTTTTTAAAAAAAATTTGTATTTATTATTTTTAGAGAGAGGGGTAGGGAGAGAGGCAGAGAGGGAGAGAGACATCAATGTATGGTTGCCTTTCACCTGCCTCCAGCCATAAATCTGGCTGGAGACCTGGCTTGCATCCTGGTTATGTGCCCTGGCTGGGGAATCGAACCAGCGATCTTTAGGTTTGCAGGCCGGCACTTTATTCTCTGTGCCACCAGCCAGGGTTTGAAATTTTCTTTTTCATTATGTTTTCTACCTGTAATAAAAGCATATCTTAGAATAAAAGAGATAACAAGATTTTGAATCATGCCAGTTGTATGCTTTGTCCATCGGGAAGTAGCCAAGGCTCCGACCTAAGGACACAATTTTGGGGTGAAACCAGAAGACATAACAGCAGAGGCCCTTAAGTCTTTCCCATGGGGGACCAGACAGGTACCTAATGCACATCCTTCCTCCATACATTTGTATTCAACCACAGGGAGGATTCAGGGAAAGTGGCAGATGCCAGAGATATTTGAGTGACTGAGCAGTTTTCTAATAACACTGATCATTATGTAAATGGTGTCTGGATTTGGATTTAAATGATTTAAACTATTAAATAAACTTTTTCAATTATTGAATTGGATTTAGCTTTAATCTAAAAGTATCCAAAATGAAAGATTTTTCTCTTTCTATGAATGGAAACTCGATGACAGTTATTGGTTATAGGCAAACTAAATGAGTCATATTTCTCTCAGTATATGTGAATATTGTTAGCTAAATTTTGACACGCACATGTGCCATTTTATAAATAAGAAATCTCAGGGTGTATTCATTTCCTGCTGTGTTCAGATATATTGTTCTATACTACAGCTTTTATAAACAGAAATACCTTCTCATAATAGTCCAAGCTGTGAAGTTCAAGGCAAGGGACCTCAGAGAGAGATCAATCAAAGATTCATTAATTGAAATTCACAAAAAGGTAATTTGAACAACATGGAAGTGCACCCTAATAGCTTATATAACTGCTTCATTTTATGCTAAGGAAATTTCTTCTTCAATTCTTTCCTTAATTTCTTCTTGATGAGATGCCCTCCATTTGCTAGGAAAAGCCCCATTATTAGAGGGTAGGAATCCAAGGAGGTAAAGGTGGGATAGACAACAAGCTATAAATAAGACATGTTGAGCCTTTATTTACTTATGAAATAACTGTTGTCATCTGCTGTCTGTCAGACACTGCTCTGTGTAGTGGGATAAAAGATAAACAAGACAAACATGAAGTTTACATGCCAATGAGGGAAAATAGAAACAATAAAACAATAAATAGGATAACTTCAGATTATAATAAGCACTGCAAAGAAAATAAAACAAGCTCGTGTCCTGGAGTCTGTAAAGCATGGAAATTTTATTTGGAACAGACAATGAGAGAAGGATTCTGTGAAAAGAAATTATTTTAATTAAAATTAGAAGCCATGGCTGGTGGCACAGTGGATAAGGCACCAACCTGCGAACCCAAAGGTCACTGGTTCAATTCCCAGCCAGGGCACATAACCAGGTCTCCAGCCAGGTCTGTAGCTGGAGGCAGGTGAAAGGCAACCATGCATTGAAGTCTCTCTCCTTCCCTGTCTCCCTCCCTTCTCCTCTCTCTAAGAATAATAAATAAAATCTTTCAAATAATAATAAAAGTAAAATAAAATTAGACTCATACAATGGAGTCAATCATGTGACAAGGGGTCAGATAATTTAGCTAAAGGGAATAAAGCTATATGATTCAGTTAAAGGCAAGAGAATGTGTGTTAGTTTGGGTATGATATGGGTTTGGGGTGGGAACTGAAATAAGAGGAAGTTGCAGAAATAGGGCTAAATCTCAAGCAAAATGTGGTAAACGATGCAGATGCTTTATAAAGTGACATGATGTAATGGCTAATATTGTTGCCCAGATTCTGAGAGCTCTATGACCATTTTGGTGTCTGTGTGAGCTTCAGCATGCTTTCCTTCAAAGAGTAATGCCTAGGACTTTAAGGAATGTCCCTAAGAGGCTAGGACCTGCTTTGTTCACACTGGGGAGAAATATCTGAAAATGTACGCCTATCACCTCCACAACGAAGCATTAGATAATTCACAGGTGCAGCCTCTAGTTGAGAAAACCCTGAGGTATACTTGTCTCTCTGGTGTTCTTCTTTGGAATAAGGATAAAAGGACCCCCTCTGGGGCTTTGTGATCACACCTTTTGACCAGATCTCTTCCTTTCTGTTCTGCTTTCCTAGTTTCCTGGGAATATTTTCAGATAAAATTATTTGCATAATCTCAGTCCACATATGGGAAACTCAAAATCTGGTGGTTGGGAGATTTTAGAGAAATGTAAGGAGGACAAAAAATGACTAATGTTTAAACAAAATATCATGGTCCTGCTATGTGAAGAATAATAGTGGCAGCTGGGAGAGGCCAGGGAATATTGGCCAAAAATAAGCACATTTTCAAAAATCTGAACTAGAGAGCAAGCTACAAGTTACCTAGAGTTCTCTAAGAGAGCTCTGAATTGGAGGGACTGTCATGCAGGATCCACTGAGGTATAAAAAATCATATATTTCTTTGTAGCAGTCTATAAAGTAGAAAATAAATTGAGCTTCACTACTGTTTAATTTGGTGGTTGACAGGTACACATACTTCCACTTTGAAATAAGTTTATGTATTAGGGGATGTGTTGAAAATCTTGTCCAGAAAGCACTTGCTTTAGACACCAAACAGCTTCATGTTCACTACTAACACATTGTCTATTCTTGGTCATTTTGTGGCATGCTTTTCTTGCATGTGTGTCTCTAGTAAAATGTCGACCTTTAAACCTTCATTCTGAGAAAGGAGATTTAATTATTTAGGCACTCCTATGGGTTGCTTATTTTGAAGAATGAGACTATTGATTTTTTTTTCCCCCACAGGGAAATACACAGCTAGTTGTAGGGGTAAGTCTGATAATTCTCTTATTTTTTTTAGGATAAGAAAATTAAAAGTGCTCTAGATGCTTTAAGTATAATTTTCCATCTACCATAAATTTAATTCAGAATGTTTTTCTCAAACAAGGTCAGGGCATTAGTGCTCATTAAGGACTATATACATGCACAGCTTGAGAATTCATCAGAAAACCAATCAGTTGTTTGAACTCAAAGTCTGTAAAAAAAAATTGGGAGTTGACTTTTTTTCCTTCACTCAGCAATCCACTGCTACCTTCTCCATCAGATATCGTTATTTTAAAATGTAGATTCTGTTATTCAGGTATGGTCAGGCCAACAGATCAAAGGCAATTGCCACTTGAGCCAGTTTGTTACTCAGAGTTTCCAAGAGGAGGGACAAGCCAGCATGCTATGTGATACAGGGCCAGGAAGTATCTGTGTCAAGTAGGAGGCAGGGGCGGCAGGAAGATGTGGCAAGATGCTTTCCTGTGGTTTTCTCAGGCAGGGGACCAGGTTTATGATGGGCAAGTTTGAATAATTTCAGATAGTCCTGGGGGAAGGGGCTGTTTCTACCTGTCTGGTACCTTGTGCTGAGCTGATTAGGAAAGGAAAATAGTAGCCTGAGAGCCAGACAAAGGAGATCGTTTAGGGTATAAGTTTTGGATTTGTTGATTTGCATGTGAAAAGCACACTTGCCAACAGGTTCACCATCATCTCTAGAGAGACATTGACTAGCTATGGAATGTTAGTTTCTCCTATGTCAGCAAGGCCATAAGATGTCAAAATGTCAGGAAATACAGAAAATAGAAATCATGATTACTACAATAAAAAAAAGAAAGAAAATGGGTTTCTATGATAGAATGAAAGAAAGAAAGAGAGAAAAGATAAAAGAGAGGAACACTAAGGAAAGAAAAAGAAGTAGCAAAAGAAGGAACAGAAGAGAAAAGGAAGGAGGAAGGATGAAGAAAATAAATAAAAATAATTTACCTTGGACTAATTCTTAAATTAGGATGCTTTTAATATGATAGCCTTATAACAACTTTAAAGGTTATCTTAATTACCTTTATTCTTACCTAGATTGACTGATTTAACAGTGAAAAAATGTAGCTAAGTAGATTTAAGAAAACTGAATAACTACAACTTGTAAGAGTGACTCTATTGAAAATAAATTGAATGTATTTCAACTTAAGTATTTGCGTAATTCCTTTTCTGTAAATGCTATAATGATTTTTTCCCTTAAATAATGGATTTTTAGAAGTCAAAAATTGAGAGCTTAACAGGTGTTTGTAGAGAAGTTGAAACTTATGTTTCTGATAAAATACAGAGAATTTACTTTAAAAAACATTTTGCTGCTTTTATTTTGTATTTTTCTCTTACTGGACAAAGACATTGGTTTGAATCAGCATCATTTAAATATTGTAAATATTCTAGGTTTTACATGCATCATAATCTACCTTTGAGGCCATGTTGGGCCTTGATTGGACTAGAACTTTTGTCACTATACGAAAATCTTTCAGTGTATTCATTTCCCCGCATTTATTCATAATCTGAAATCACTAAACATTTCCCACAGACACTTATAAATTAGTCACATTGTTTTCCACTTTGAGTCTCTGCCAAAGGTGAGTGGTAATGGTTGACTCCTTTGGACAGAAAGCTCTGAATAGTCTTTACTTGTCCTCATTTGAGTATTCTTCATTTATTTGCATATTTTTAAACTTATTTTCTTGTGGCTAAGTTCCTACCACCAGTCTTCACAATTCTTGCTTATAATGGAGTAAGTGAGGTGTTGGTTTAGTGCTTGGTATTTTTTGAAAAATGAGATACTATGCTGCTCAGGAAGATATATAGGTAAAAATATAACTCAATGTAAGTGATTTTATTTTTAAGGCTCCCAAGCCCTTTATAATTATTTGTTCATACCTAACATCTGACATATACCTTCTTTTACTCAATGATAAAACTTTTCTTTACCTTCTAGCACCAAAATAAGTTTTCAGAACTTTTGGGGGATAGTAGAGATATGGAGTTATATATTAAAGGCCTTGATTTCAAAATAAATTGTACCATTCACAAATCTATTAACCTCAGGCAATTAATGTAGCTACTCTGAGTTTAGTACTTTCATCTGTTGATAATACATATTGCCATCTTGCCATAGATCAAAGTTAAAAATAACATATATTAGTGTTTTATAAACAGTAAAGTGACTCACATGCGCTCCCCCTGCTTTGTTTTCTGGCTTTAAGATATTTTAATTGTGGTAAAATACACAAAACATAAAACTTACCATTTTACCCATTATGTGGTGTTAAGTACATTCACATTGTTGTGCAACTAATCTCCAAAACTCTGTTCATCTTTCAAAACTAAAGCTGTACCGCTAAGTAGCAACTTATATTCTTTCTCAGGATATTTCTAATTTAATTTCTGATAAAAGCTTTATGGTCAAAGGATGCTACTTTGATTGCAGATTCAGCATTCATTCTGTAGGAAGATTTTGATGGACATGGAACAAGTTTACCTTGGTGCCTAAAATGGTTCAATTTTGACTTCATTTGCCACTTATTTATTTTGACTATTCTTGTTTCATATTTATTCTTGTTCTCTATGCCATATCAACCAAAAGAATATTCCTAAAGCGAAAATGAGATGTGTCCCTCAACTTGATTTCCTCTTTGGTGGCTTCCTGGTGCTCTGAGAATAAGATCAAACTCTTTAATATGCCTTATGAGACCTTTCTAGCTACAGTTCAAACTTATTTCTTCAGTTCCATCTTATAATAATTTCTGTCATATGCTTGTTCAGCCTTATGAACTTTTGGTTCCTGGAGAAGGGATCCAGCTTTCTTTCCAGGCTCATTTTTGTATGTATACATGTTGTTAAAGTTTTGCTATTTGTCTTCACTTCAGGTCATTTCCAGAACGCCTAAGGAAAGGGTCAGAGCATTTCATGAGGTCAACTTAAGATCACCTTGTAACAATGAAACTCTACTATTTCATATTACATGACCAATTGGGTCCAGAAAAGCTAATAAAACTTTCATGGAATGAGGTGTTAATGGAGTACAGAGAGACAGTACAACTTATTATAATGTTTAAAACCACCAAATGGTAACAGAAGTTAAAATAACACCTACAATATGAAGGAACTTTATATTTGAACTTGGACCAAGAATTCAAACCCTGAGAACTGCATGCAGCTGGAAGAGGTAGTGCTGTTCTAAAACGCTGAGGAAACTCTTCTGAGGACAACATAAAAGTGACCAATTGTTTTAACCTTTTCTTCTTGTTTAGAGACTTGACTTTTTTTTTTATGTTAATAAGTATCCCTAAGGCCATTTTTTAAATGATGGACAATGTGCCATTTGTTTTGTAATTCCTTTTTCTAAGTGTGGATGACAGCCAACCCAATCAAGGAAACAATGTTAAAGTATTTACATAGCATATAACCCACACTAGAGTAAATTGAGGTTTATTATTATACCTCCCTGTGACATGTAGGACTTAAGTCCCTTCACACAGTAAAAGAAAAAGCATGGTACAATGTATTAATACTGTGAGAAAGGAAAATTCTTTATATACAGGAAAACCATCTGTGCTGAGGTTTAGCAATAATCTTGAAACAGAAAAATCAGAATAGAATGTGTAAAAACCTGGTCATTGTGGTCAACTATTTTCATATTCTTTACTGTGATATTTTTATAAAGGAGATATCCACTCCAAAGAATTCATGAGTTGCTTGTCAGAACAATTTAAATTCATGGAGGTACAGAAGCAGACAGAAGAATATTTAGGATATTTTACTCAGGTAACAACTCTAAGCTCTAAGTTCTTGATTTACATTAACAGACTTGGTTGCCAGTTACCATGGTGGTTAAACCACATCCAAAATTTTGACAGATTCCTGGAATGTGAAAACAGACTTTTTAAAAATTAAAGGTAAAAAGATGAAACTGGTAGACTTTTAAGGACTTTAAGACTATATTTTATGTATTAATCTATAGTAATTACTGACCTTTGAAATACTACAGAAATAAGTTAAAGATAATTTTTATTTATGTATTTATTTATTTATTTTAAGCATTTTATTTATTTTTAGAAAGAGGGGAAGGGAGAGACACAGAGAGGGAGAGAGACATCAATGTATGATTGTGTTTCACCTGCCTCCAGCTATGGACCTGGCTGGAGACCTGGATTGCAACCTGGTTATGTGTGCCTTGGCTGGGAATTGAACCAGTGACCTTTGGGTTCACAGGCTGGTGCCTTATCCACTGTGCCACCAGCCAGGGCTAGTTTTTATTTAGTACATGGTTTTTTTTAATGCAAGAATTTTTTAAAAAATGAAAATTAAATTAGGCATGTAATGACCCTATTCACAACAGTTATGTTTAATTAAAAAAAAAAATTATTGTTGTTGTATTACCTCCATCCCCTTTTTACTCCCCTCTGTCCCCTTCCCTACCCACTCACTCCCCCCAAAGTTAATCCCACTTGTTGTCCATGTCCATGGTTCTTCCATACTAGTTCTTTGACTAAACTGCTCCTCTTCTTTGCCTCCTCCTCTCCCCTCTCCGCTTCCCACTGAGGGGCTATTCATTGTATTCATGTATCTGGTTCTGTTTTGCTTGTTTGTTTGCCTTGTTCATTATTGTCCTGTAATGGGTGAGATCATATGGTATTTGTTTTTCACTGACTGGCTTATTTCACTAAGCATACATGAATCATATAGTTTAGTAGTTTGCAAATTCCATCCAAATTGGTCTTCATTCTCAGCATCTTTTCTAACCTAAAGATTGACTGATTTCACAACACATCCATGTCCAGTTGGTTGCTATTTAAAACATAAATCGCTAACAAAATCTATATATTACACACTCACAAATAAGAACACATTCTGTAACAGCAAATAAGAAAGATAGCATGTGTTCTATGTAAGATACATCCACATTTTCTTAGGTTTTTCTTCTTCCTTAACTGCATTCAATTCTTCTGAGTTATTGCAAGTAACCTGATTTTACCATATTGTGAAATGATTCCAAGCTAAGAAAAGTTAACCTGAAGTAATGCAGATACAAATAATATAATTAAAATGGCAAATTTCAAAGACAAGGAGAGAATCCTAAAAGCAGCAAGAGAGAAACAGCTAATAACATACAAGGGCTCCCATAAGGTTATCAGCTGATTTCTCAACAGGAACACAACAAGCCAGAAGGGAATGACAAAAAATATTTCAAGCAATGAAAAACAAAGGCCTGCAACCAAGAATACTCTACTCAGCAAGGCTGTCATTCAAAATGGAAGGTGAAATAAGTAGTTTCCCAGACAAAATAAGTCTAAAAGAATACATCTCCACCAAATCAGCAACACAAGAGATGCTAAAGGGTCTGCTTTGAGAAGATAAACAGACAGACAGATACACAGGTACAAAGGTAAATGGATTAAATGCACCAATCAAAAGACATAGGTCAGCTGATTGGATAAGAACCAGCTTTTAACTTATGAATGCTTTAAAGTGATGTTATAAATGGATTTTACTAAATAAGGTACAACTTTGTATGTTTCATTTTTATCAGTTCTAAAATGATATTTTTAGTATATATTATTTTAAAGAAGTAGCTCATTTCTTGTGATTTCCTATAGTCTATTAAGAGGTTAGCTATTTCAAGGCTTTTAACTGAAAAATTCCTCATTGATGATTTTGGTTTGGAGGGAATAACTGGTTCAAAGTCAAGTCTATGTTACTCAATATGGCAGACAAACCTCTCTCAGGAACCCCTGTCTATCTTCCCAGACATTACCATGTTCCTCACCCTTTATAGCACAGAAACAACAAATTGCTTGTAATTTTTAACCTATGTCTTATGCTTCTTGAACACAAAATTTTATCTATTACCTCCTTTTTTGGGTTTTCCCATTTTTACTGCCACTTCATCACTGAAAATAAATTGGGATTGAAAACAGTTTCAGCAAACTAAATGAGAAAACTTGGAAAATACATGAAAGTTTTACAACTGCTCACAATAGCAAGAATATGGAGTAAAATAAAAAATATAACAAGTAATTTATGCTTTGTGTGATGCATAAAAACTACAATTTTCTGAAATCTCTTATTTTGAAAAATGGGCATGATGTCACTGAACTTAATGGGTTATTCTATGATTATATGAGAAAAGTATGCAAATCCAGTTCATTGTTTGGTATATTATAAAACTTGAAGTTGTTTTGGAGTTGTCACATATTTTTCAACCCTACATCTTATTTATCAGCAAAATAGGTTGATCCTGGTGTCAAAATATGCCTTCAGAACTATCATTTCTTAACATTCTTGACAAATGAACAATAAATTCAAGTACCTACTAACTCTATGTTTTAGATTCACTCTTGCTCTCTCACTCCCAGTGATCCTTAAAAAAAAAGTTTATAACATTTTACTTTTTCAAGACCTAAAATTATTTTCCTTAAAGCAAAAAGCAGCCTGCTTTATATCTAATAAAATAGTATTCAGCCTTGAAAAAGGACATCCTGACATTTGCAACACCATGGATGGACTTTGAGAACATTATAATGAGTCAAACAGAGAAAGACAACTACTATATGATATCATTTGTATACTGGAATCTAAGAAAAGCAAATTTGTAAAAAAAAAAAGTAAAATCATATTTACCATGGTTTGGTGTTGGGTAGATAGAAAGGATGTTTAAGTGTACAAACTTGCAACAAGTGGTAAATAAGTTCTACACATTTAATGCACAGTATAGACACTAATGTAGTATTATAATGATCAAACTTTCTAAGATACTAAATCTTAAGTATTCAAACTACTTAAAAGGAATAATTATGTGACATCATATAGGTGCTAACTATCACTACAATGGCAGTTCTTTAAAGTACTAATTGTGTGCTGAACTCTTGCATGAGGCAGGCTGGGATTCTTGATTTCTGTCTCACCTGCCATGTTAGCATTCTGTAGCATTTTCTCTACAATCACAGAGAGTGGGAGTGAGATAGGGTTCCCAATTACCCCAGAACTGCAGGTCTTGCTTGTTTATATTTTTGATACACAGGTGGGCAAGATTACTCCCAAGTTTGCCAGTGTAAGGTTCTGAGGCACATTTGCTGAGTTAGGGATGTCCAATTGTATTTTTTAAGCAAGAGGGAGAAGCAAAAAACCCTCTTAGGCCCCTTAGATGCTGAGATAACTCTGCGTGAGATGCCATATTCAACAGTCTTACTTTCGTTATATATCGGCACCACACTTTTGGCCTATGAATAGATAGTACTCATGAAGCAAGACTGAAAGCGATAAAATAAAAATTTTCAAATTTCAAGCCAGAGAGCTTGTTCAGTTCCAGTTGCTCATATTGAATGGTTGGAGGGGAAAAAAAAAAAACATATTTTGATCTCTAATCAAGAGATGAACTCTCAACATTTTCTGGGGTTTGACTTCAGGGTAAGGTTTTGTTCTGTGTTTGTGGGTAGGCTAGTAAATGGATGTTTAACTTGACAGTGGGTTGTGTTAGAAATGAGACACATAAAACAAATGAACAAAGAAAGTTGAAAGGAACAATGTCAATAAGAAGGCAAACATTCATGCCCCAAACAGCAGGATCAACACTAGTGTTTGACAAAGTATTTGAGAAGGAAAGAAATACACAAACAAAGAGCATTATTTTGCAAAAATAAATGGAACAGTCAATAGTGAAGATAAAGTGTGTTCAGTGTACTAAATGAGGCATAAAAATACGGAAAGTAAAAATGCTTAAAATACAGAAAAGGACGGACAGATGTACAATAGCAGTAGAGTTTGGCCACCATGATCCCTGCAACATAAACTAAATGGAAAAAAAAAAAGACTCCATTTAAAAAAAGTATTTAGTAGGTTTTAGTCACACAACATATTTCAGATATGAGTTATATAGATGGTAGGAAAATCAGCTACCAAAATGTCAATTGGAAAATATTTACTGGAGCCTCAATGTGGCAGGTTATTCTCATACAAACAGTGATTGGTACCAGTGATCAAGATAGAAAATTGAAATGCCTGATGGGGATGTTAACATTTGAAACACTGTGCTAGTTAATATACTTTTGCAGTATTTAAGGGGATTGGAAACAGTGAAGGATCTGAGGAACTGAGCTTATTTCTCATATAAATCTGGAAGCTTGCAGAACAAACATTAGTAGAAAGATTCCTTTGACTTTGCTATTTCAAGTCAAGAAATAGCCTTAGTAATTGTTCAAAATAAGGGAGATTGTGAAGAGATAATATAATAATTTGTGGGCTTTTCTTATAATTTGGTAGAAACATGACCCAAATGCAGAAACACTCATTTACAGCATTAAACAAATGAGATTTGTTCATTTTTGATACTGAAGAGTTAAATGGATAAAGTTCAGCAGACTTCTCAGAAAATATCTAATATTTGCAATTCTTGAGCTATGTGACAAAGAAGCACATGTGTAATTTTAATGAAGGAATACTTTTTTTAGTTCAATAAATTCTGTCCAGTAGTTAGATCCTTAAACATGTGCTTATAATTGGGCATCAAATAGTTCTTTAATCAATACAAACATTAGGTACTTTATAACTTTTTTCTTCCTTTCTATTACAATATTGAACACCTATGGGATAGCAAGTATTGTGCTATTAAAAAAAATACACACAAATATCACAACAACTTGAAGTTTCAGGAGTACGCTTTGGATGAAAATATTCATATTCAGAGATATTATTGAAACTGCCCAATATCACAATGCTAGCAAATAGGAAAATGTATATTGTTCTTAATACAAATGCAGCATTTTTTATTACATTATGCTAGATCACTTTAAACATATTTTTTCAATCAATAAATGTTCATAGAATGCCTACAATCTGTCATGCACTACTCATACTAAGAGAGAAAAATACAATAATGTGCCTTTTCTTATGACTCTCGTAGTCTAATGGAGCTACTTTGGGTAGCATGGAAATTTGACTTGCCCCTACTATTCCTTTTTGGAAATTCCTTACAAGTTAAGAAAATAAATTAAGAGCGAAATGCCACTACAAAATTTCATGTGAGAGAAAAACTCTAAAATATATGTAATATCTATGATAAATCCCCTTAAATTTTGATAATCAAAATAATAAGCATACAGTTTTAGAAGTTTGAGAAAAGTAATGTGCCAAAAACCATATTTTGTTTTCATTTACTAAACTTCAAAATAGAATTTTCATAAGTGATTTAGGAATAGACTCTCTGATTATTTTAAGCCTATGGAGGCAAGAATTTTGAGTACAGCCTTATTAAAATGACTGTGATAGAATGTCAGACATTTTTTGTGGGTGAATACCAAAGATTTTTTTATTTTAACCCATTATAAATTCTAAGTAACAGAATTTTATTGAGTAAGCATCTTGCTGAAACAATATTCTTGATTTATATTATGCTATGAATACCAACAAAAAGTTATATTAAGTCTGTGTTTTCTTATTTATATAGTTATACATTTAGACATAAAGCTACAACCATGATTTTTAAAGCTTTACTATGCCAACAAAATTAATAGCTAATCAGTAGATATCTTATTTTCATAATCACACATTTAGATGTAAAGATGTATTCATATATATATTTTAAGTTTTACTATGATTAGTTAATGAAAAATTTAATTACTATTCTGCTTTAATTGTTGAGGAATTTCTAGGGCTCACAAAACTAACAAGTTTGTGGATCTAATTGATTAACTATTTATGGAATGGGAAATCAGTGAAGCAGATGTCATATAATTGCAACTGACAATGAAACAAATGTGACAAGGAGTAGGAGTAAATAAGGAGATGATGAGTGTTTTTTACCTTTCAGTTTTATGTTAAAAAAGTAATTATAACATAGAAGATGTAATAGAATTACTGATGATATGTGGAGGTAGCGTTATCAATTACTTAATCAAAAGGAAAAGAACTACATACGTAAAAGAGATGATGGAACTGTTTTGTTTGTTATCAGATGTTCAAACCAGATGGAATAGGAACCATTACCTTTTTAAAAAGATTGAATTAAAGATAGATTTACCACCGCACTCTGTTAATAACAATACTAAGTTGCAAAACAGCTTTCTTGTAGAGAACATAGTTTGTTAGAATCAGTTAAAGAAATAACCAAAATTATGTGCCTTGACAACAGAAATATTTCTTACATTATGTCTGCTATAAGGAGTCTCCCAGTTTTGCTTCCATTAGTGTGCAGGGAATGGAAGCTGAGATATAGGTGGAAATGTGGAGATCTGTTATGTTGAAACCAACTAAACTTCTCCATTGCTATATTTCTAGAGCCAATATTAAGAGAAACTTTTTAATGTAAGTATGTAATTGTGATACTGAGCACAAACATAATGCACATATTACACCCAAAACTTTGAAGTAAGAGCAGTAGTTTGTTTACGGTTATGTGCTACAGTCTAAAACATGAATTATGGCTAAATTCTATTATCTTTTCACTGTGTTGAGACAAGATACTAGAACTAGTGAAGTCTTTTGTAGCAGAGGCCCCATTGAAAGCTTATGTTTGCAGGATCCAATAGGTTAGCTACAAATTGTGATAACACCCTAAGAAATGTACCAAGAGAATTCTTTATTTTCATCAAAAAACACTTTTACTAAGTATGAAAAGATTTTTATTTATTGTAGATTTTTTATACCTATAATGGGAATGATATGCCACTGATGTGTTAAAGAGATGCAGGTGTTTATAGGAGACAGGAAATGTATCTGAAACAATGGTCTGGGGAGGGCACTGAGAAGTCAAAGATGATGAAACTGTTGAAAAAACTTGAGGACAGATATTAATATATTGGGATATTAAAAGAAATTTTGATCTGAGGGAGGTAATTGTATAAAAAAACACAACTAAGCAAAAATATCCCTGATAAAATACTATTAAAATCTTCTGAAAATGTGCATAATCATCTTTAAGCAGTGCCAACAACTCCAATTTGAGGGATTGGTTTGAGGAAATTATAGGAATTAAAAAACTGATAAATCTTTACCACAATGATGAAGAATCTTCAAGTTTAGTGGCAACATTACCATTAATTGACAGAATTACCTGAAAATGTTTATATACCCACCAAACACACTTGGAAATTAGTAAATAAGTTATTTTTCCTAACTGAAATTTAAACTTAGTATTTTTGTTAATAAAACTGTACCTATAATTACCTTTTTTGGAAATGTTTCAGGTTTTTTCCTTAAGTCCCATAAATTGATCATTTCGTGATATTAGTTGGCTCCCACCAAATACTGATTTCAACATTCAACTATTTGTCATTTTACTAAAAAGTGTATTGAGGGCACATTTCTAATTATAATGTGGTGTGATAATTTTAGAAAAATAGACATTTAACACAATATCATCAGGTAGTAGATAATAGTATGTACCGGACTCTGAGTAGAGCATCAAGAAAACCTCTAAACAAGTGTTGTAACAGTTTGTCAAATGACAGTCATTTTTATGATAGTACAATTATAATAAAATTACACTCAAACAGCTTTCAAATGTCTTCTATTTTATCTGCACAACCAATCAAATCCATATTATCAAAATAAAATTTACATATTTAGTATAAAATATGTAATATATTGTATATGAATATTTACATGAACATTTGATCTTATCATTAAAGAAAATAGGACTGTTCTATTTGAGCTAATTATGAATAACCAAAGATTATACATTTACTTGCACACTTCAGAAAATACTTCTTTCTTTTTTTTCATTTATTCTTTCTGAGCTCAAAATTAGTTTGTTATTATTATGATCCTTGGAATTGACAGGAATTGCCTGCAAATTAAAATTAGATAAATGGTGCTATTATATTTTATCTGCATTAATTAAAGAAATTTCTATTTGCTGTCTTCTGCAGAAAGCAGAACAGGTTAAGATAAGTGGGAAGGATAGACCAATGAATGTACCAGTTGATGTCCAGTTGTGATTCCATAGCTCTCCTCTATGTGAAAACGGGCTGACAGGAATAACAATCCCTCTCTTAGATCTATTCTCAAAGAAGCCCAGTGAGCTCCTGCTCTTTGCCAGTCCAAGGTTCTCAGCAGGCAGGCACACTGTGAAACAATGAAGAGTCCAGGTATGTGTTTTGCTTCTTGAAGGAACTTTTAAGGCTCAGTAGGAGAAACAAATTGAATGGATCTAACCCAGTTCTTCCAGTGTGAGGCCTTACATGAACATGTTGTACACAAACCAATGTGTTTTCCTCTTGACCTCAGCTTTTGAATACACTCTAATTATCTTCCAAATGCTTCCAGACTTACCAAAAGTGGAGTCAGCTGGTCTACCTCTCCCTCCTCTTTACTAATTTGCACAGGCTTTTTCTATAGTAAGGATAATTAGGGCTTCTGGGAGTAAGTGTTCTATCCAGTATTTGGTCATACTCGAATTGTGTTCTTGATTTACTTTATTTCCGTGGTCATTATAATCTAATCATTTTGCAGTTTCCTCATTTTTATTTTAAATTATTTACTTAAAAATTTAAAAAATTTTTATTTATTATTTTTAGAGAGAGGGGAAGGGAAAGAGGCAGAGAGGGATAGAGACATCAATGTATGGTTGCCTTTCACCTGCCTCCAGCTACGGAACTGGCTGGAGACCTGGCTTGCAACCTCATTAATGTGCCCTGGCTAGGGAATCGAACCATCCTCCTCTTTATTTTGATTATTTTTCTCTAAGCTCCTGTGATTTCTATGTGTTTCTAGAATGTACCCACTCCATACATTATATTCTACTACGAACTCTGATAACATGCCCTCCTCCAAAACAATACATTTCTATGTTGTCCCTACTACCTTTACTATACTAAGCTATAAAAAGATTTGCAGAATTTTCCTGCATATCAATAAGATGATTAAACCCTTGTAACAGACAGGCTTCACTAAAACACATTCATTTATTCATTATGCTTGTCCTAATGAAATAACAAAATTATTTTTGAGGTAAATTAAGACAGAAAATAAATAGCAGTAATAAATAACTCACTCTAACACTTTCCAATGTTGTATATTTTCTTTTCTCATTTCTAAAGCTCCTGCTCCACACATACAATCTGCTATATTTTGCAAACTTTTTCAGGTATGTTAAGATCACTTAACATTAAGCAAAATTATGATATTGGTACTATATTTAGCTTGCAGAGGTCTTCATTGTTTAGTGCTGATTTAAAAAAAATGATGGTGCATTAGTTCAAATGTAAAACTTCTACCATTAAAAAAGTGTGATACTTAATTTTACAAATGTACTCTATTTTAAAAGGCCTCTGCAGCATGAATGCTTTTCTCTAAAATCACTGTGCCATTATTTCTAGATAGCCTAACCTGAAGTAGTTTTGAATCTTTTTGAGAGCAGGTCAATGGATAATGAACATAAATCAGAAAATCTTCATCACATTCATTTTTAAACAGTTCTTCACAATGACTAGTTGTTTCTGGCATGGTCCCTACTGACCAAGAGGAACCCAGAGGTCCAGGATGCCCACCCGAGCTCCTCAGTGCTAGATAATGTGAATCAAGTTTTGGCATGTTGTTGTAATATTTTAGCCTTTTCTCCAGTTAGGCACAAAATCTTTATAGTCAAGTAATTAATAATATTCTTTGTGGCTAATTAATGGGAAATTTATTTTAAATAAATATAAGTAAAATTAATTAACTATGATTCTAGAAAGTCATAAGAAACATTAGTTTTATTTAATACACATTTGCTTATTTTGTAGAATTGTGTGATGGCAAGGAAATTTTCTTTGTTAAAATATAATTCCTCATCCTGTTTTTAGTCTCCATCCTAACTCAGAAGTGTGGTAGGATGAGGCTTTCATTATATAAGTAAAATGTTAGCAGAGGAGGGTCTATTAGCCTACTATTTGAGGTCGGATCTGGTGAGAGCAACTTGATGTTTATGCTAGTTACCAGTTTTAGGAGATGATCACTTGTGTGTCAGTAGGCTTATATTGACTGCTGACATAATTTCTTTACCTGTTAACCTATAATCCTTAATAGCTAAATCTAAGAGCATGATCATGAACTAAGAGTGGTAGCAGCATTTATGGTCCCAGAGTCTCATTGAAGGAAGATTAGCCAGCCAATTGGACAATACTGAAGAGTGTTCAAAGGACAAAAGCCTATTCCTAGAAAGTATGAAGAACTCTAGTGTGCATTGTCCTTTTTCCCTTTTTAAATATTATGATTTAGTATATATAATTTGGATCTTAGGGAGCTGCATTTAAAAAATATATTATCAGTTTTACAACAGTTTTAGATTTATGGAAAATGTGAATACAGTACACAGAGTTTCTGTATATCCCATATCCAGGGAATTGTGTTTTTTTTTTTTACTAAGTAAACATTGATGGCTTTGATGTATGTATATCAAAACTCTCACATTGAGAAGCATTAGGTTACACTATGGAGGAAGTAGAGTGGAGAGTATTTGGATTTATGCCACAACCTAAGTATTACAACAAAAGTCCATGGGGACTTCTGGCCAAGATGGCAGCATAGGAAACACAGCTTACCTCCTTGCACAACCAAATCAAAATTAAAACTAAACTACAGAACAACAATCACTCAGAACTGTCAAAAATCAAATTGAATGGAAGTCTAACTACAGAATTAAAGAAACTTCAATCCAAGCTGATATGTAGGGGTGGAGACATGGAATGGGCTGGTCCCACATCCAAGTGTGGTAAATAAAAATTTCCAGAAGGATATCTCAGGAGTGGGGAGCCCCAGCCCACACTGGTTGATCCAGCCCAGATTCCATACCAGGGAACTAGGTCCACATACCTTCTGGATGCAAAAGCCAGTGGGAGGGGGTTGAGTCGGTAGAAAAAATTGCTGGAGTTCCAAACAGTTCTTTTTAAAGAACCTACACATGCACTTACCTAGACACACTCCTTCTGAGCTCCAGCACTGGGGTAGCAGCTTGAAACTCACCAGTGGCACACAGGGAGAAACTGAAATGTCTAGGACACCTACTACATTAGGACAAACTACCAAGACAAGGAGTCATAGCAGCTTTACCTAATGCATAGAAACAAACATGGGAAGGCTGCCAAAGTGAGGAGATAAAAAAACAGATAGAAACTCCAGAAAATGAACCAAACAAAGTGGAGATAAGCAATCTATCAGATGCAGAGTTCAAAACATTGGCCATGAGGATGCTCAAGAAACTTAGTGAGAACTTTGACAACATAAAAATCATCCTGTCAGAAATGAAGAATACATTAATTGTAATTAAAAATAATTAACGGGGAAACAACAATGGAGCAAATAAAGCCAAGAATCAAATCAATGAATTGGAATATAAGAAAGCAAAAAAAAAAAAAAAAAAAAAAAAAAAAAAGAAAAAAAAAAAAAAAAAAAAAAAAAAAAAAAAAAAAAACCATCAGGACAACAAGAAAAAAGAATACAAAAAAGTGAGGATAGTATAAACAGCCTCTGGGACAGCTTCAAGAGAAGTCCAACATTTGCATCATAGGGGTGTCAGAAGAAGAAGAGAAAGAGTGAGAAATGGAAAATCTATTTGAAAACATAATATAAGGAAACTTCTCTAATATGGTGGAAGAATTAGACATGCAAGTCGATGAAGGACAGAGTCCTACACAAGATGGGTGCAAAAAGGCCCAATCCAAGACACATCATAATTAAAACATCAAAGGTTAAAGTTAGAAAGAGAGTCTTAAAAGCGGCAAGAGAAAAGCTATTAGTTACCTATGGGGAACCTCCATAAGACTGTCAGCTGATTTCTCAAGAGAAACGTTGCAGGCAAAAGAGATTGGCAAAAAAATATTCAAAGTCATGAAAAGTGGGAAACTATAGCCAAGATTGTTCTACCCAATAAAGATATCATTTAGAATTGAAGGACAGATGGGGCTTTCCAGACAAGAAAAAACTAAAGGAGTTCATCATTACCAAACCATCATTATTTGCAATGTTAAAGGGACTTAGTTAAGAAAAAAAAAGATCAAAACTATGAACAATAAATTGGCAAAAATACATATCTATCAAAATCTAAAATAAAACTATACAAATGAGAAGAACAGAAACAGAATCTTGGATACAGAGAGCAGTTTGATAGTTGCCAGATATGAGTGGGTTGGAGGGAATGGGTGAAAAGGTAAGGGGATTAAGAAGTACAAATAAGTTGTTATAGAATAGCCATGGGGCTGTAAACTACAGTATCAGAATGGAGTAGCCAAAGAACTCAAACACATGACCGATGGACATAAAGAAAGTTGAGGGGATTGTCTAAGGGAGTGGGGGTTGCTGGGTGAAGTGGGTAAAAGGGAAAATTAGGAAAATTGTAGTAGCATAACCAATAAAATATAATTTTTAAATAAGTCCATGAGAATAGTAGGCTGTAGTAGTGGGAAGTACAAAGAGGTGGATAGTCACTGCCTGTGAAACACCAGGACTGGAAATGTGACTAAATTGCAGGCTTAATGGTTGCGAGGCTGAGGCTGCTGATATATTTCTCTCTTCAAACAGAAACAGTTCTGGTCTGAACCGGCAGGTGGGAGATTTCTTAAGTCCAAGTAAAAGCAACCAGGGGAAACCAAAGGAAAAAGGCATTCTTTCATCATATTGGACTAGCTTCTAGATTCATTTTACTAGAAGGCCTCATTTACAGAACACTCTGATATAATGATTACTTTTTTATAGGTTCCTCTAGTCCAAAAGCTTCTACTATTGTATAATGGCATGAAGTCTTCAAACTGTAAATTGTGCTCCAATTTTGCTGCTTCCGGAGTAATACTTCTTAATCATTCTGTGTACCTTGTTACAGACTACAGGCAAAATGCCCCTTACAAAGTTGGAGTTCCAGATCAATATAACCCAAAAGGGGTTTGAGAATTACAATCTATAATAACTATGTCTATGAGAAGTTATTTTTAAAGATTTTATTTATTATTTTTAGAGAGAGGGTTAAGGAGAGAGGAAGAAAAGGAGAGAGAGATCAATGTATGGTTACCTTTCACCTGCCTCCAGCTACAGATTTGGCTGGAAACCTGGCTTGCAACCTGGTTACATGCCCTGACTGGGGAATCGAACCAGCGACCTTTGGGTTCGCAGGCCGGTGCCTTATCCACTGTGCCACCAGCTAGGGCTTGAGAAGTTTTAAGGGAATATTCGATGGGTACTTCTGAACATGGGATTTATCAAATAATTTTATAGTTTAATTTATGGGCTAATCTAATGATTTAGTGAATGTATCATGGAAATGAATGCAAATTCATCATACTTTAAAAATTGATAAACTTCTGACAATGCTATGATAGCTGAATTGATGAGTGGTGGTGTTATTAATAATAAACAATAAATGCTTCATATAATGGAATTAACAATGATGTAACTATCTTTTGTTCCTATACAAAACCCATTTAACCAAGCAGAGATATTATTTTCTTAAGCTTAGTATGAACATAATTTCAAAGCGGAACACCTGTTCCAAGTTTCTCGGAGCTTCCACTTATGTTGCCTAAGCTAACATTCATAGGAGCTAATTCTGTGTGTGCGAATTCTTCAGAAATCACAGCTTTGATGCTAAAAGTTTATATGTATACATTATTATTTTTGAATAATAAAGTATTGAAAATGTTTAACATCTATTGTACTTACCAGTCCTTGACTACCTTTTATAAATAATAGGACACTAGTAACCTCTGCTCTGCCAGCAAAGTCTACATTTCACTAAGGGGCCTCATTGTATAGTTGTTTCTGAGTTGTTTCAAAGCAAAGTGACTTTGGATTATTCCAATATTATTTCTTGTGGTTAATAAAAGGAGGATCATGTTAAAAAATAAGGAATACCTACTACTCCCTTTAATCCATTAGTGAATTATGCAGCATCAAAAGCACATGATGTAGCTGAAACATTAATTCATTCTGAATTTTGCCTGTGGGTGGGAGGAGAAGTGAACTAGGAATAATTTTTTGAAAAGTTGAAAGCATATGGTAATGGTTTATCCTTCTCTTTGAAGATAGATAAGTGTAAAAAGGCCAAATTAGGAATAAAAGCCAACGCTGTACAGGTTTTCTGATTACATTGTTTATAGATTTTGCCACATTTGGATTTTAGCCTCAGCTAGTGTACACATTTCTTCAAAACCAAGTTATTGCTTTTGACACAGTATTGAACATTTCTGATCTTATTATTTGTTCCTCCAGCATTCCATAACTATCCTTTATGACTTATAGTAGCTATTATTAAAAATATTTGGGCCCTGGCTGGTGGCACAGTGGATAAGGTTCCAGCCTGGGAACCCAAAGGTTCCTGGTTCAATTCCCAGCCAGGGCACATAACCAGGTTGCAAGCCAGGTCCTTAGCTGGAGAAAGGTGAAAGGCAACCATTGATGTCTCTTTCTCTCTGCCTCTCTCCCCTCCTCTCTAAAAATAATAAATAAAAAAAAATCTTTAAAAAATATTTGGGGAAATCATGCAGTATCATTACATACAATGGAAAATGATTTTATGCACATATCAGTTTAGGCAAATATGCAACAAGTGAGTTTAGTGTTGTCCAAAATTTATAAAAATATTAAATCTTATGAGCTAAATTTACTCCATTAGAATATAAATAGCATTTTTCAGAAATGAAGTGACTTTATGTGTGACTCTTTTAGCATTCTAATTCTCATTGCAATCTGTCCCACAAGATACATTATTTTATTATGGAAAATTTAAACCATACAATAAGTAAGAAAGACAAATGGGTATAACCATGATTTAGAAAGCTCTATAAGCTTTAGTAAGAAAATAATAATTGATCATTCAGTTTCAGACTAAACAATTATACATTGAATACCTACTAAAGCATGACTGATATTTTGGGTAAGTTTTTAAAATTGTCCTTTTGAATTTCTCTTTTCCAAATCCTATCAAGTTTATTATTCTTATGCTCTCTTTCTAACGGGGAACAGGACAGTAAGTAAAGGGCAGTAAGTCACTAACAAACATGTACTGATCCTTCAGAGTCATAATCTGGCGTCTGACCTAATTTCAGGTCTAATTCTCTTTCAACAGCTCCAGAGAGAGTCAGGTATTCATGTGACATCAAAGGATGGAGCAGGAGGGTAAGGGCAAGGATAAATGACAATGCTGGGAGACCATAGGAGTGGGAGGAAGACTATCTTTCCATTCTAGATCTCCTATCCTGAGAAACATAGTGAGTTAGGAGGAGATGAATATTCTTGGGGTACAAGGTTCTAAGCTATCTGCTCTGACAGTGACATGGGGAGGATGGTGACTGAGGTGAATGGTTGTTTCATAAGACTGGGCTATCTGGGAAAACAGAGCAAGTTGATCTTCTTCATAGATATAGATGCATCTTAAATGTGTGTGAACCATAAAATATTTTGTGTATTGCTAGTATAGATATCTATTTTATTTTATTTATTTTTTTAAAATTTCATTATTTTTAGAAAGAGGGGAAGGGAGAGAGGCAGAGAGGGAAAGAGACATCAATGTATGGTTGTGTTTTACCTGCCTCCAGCCACAGACCTGACTGGAGACCTGGTTTGCAACCTGGTTATGTGCCCTGGCTGGGGAATTGAACCTGCGACATTTGGGTTTGCAGGCCGGTGCCTTAACCACTGTGCTACCAGCCAGGGCTAGATATCTATTTTTAACTACCAATGGTAGGCATCAATGATTCAGATTTTATTGTTATAACAGCTTTATATTTACACATTAATTTTAATAGGGAATTATTTTCTATTAAGTTGGAAAATTCCATTGAACAACATAAATATTTTAAAAATTAATTTATTGTTGTTGTATTACATTTTTCCCCCATTGCTCTTCCTTGCCCCACCCTCCCTAACCCTTCTCACACAATCATTGTAAATATTTTTGATGTCAGAGAGATCAAGTAACTTGTGAAAAAATACTTTTCATGCTCCATTTACTTCATTGGGACCCTTTTCCCCTTTCTTTTTCATGAGGTTAAAAGCTCAAATACATGGCTTTTGGGATGCTTAGTATATCTTATAATTTTAGAAACATCTAAATTTTATTTTGTCATTAAATGATCCAATAGTAGATCTTCTTGAAATGAAAGAAATTCATTTTTTATTATTCTCTGTTGACCTGGACAAGATAAATTCATGGGAATTTACTATGGGAAATGACCTTGAAGTACTTTCTTTCTGGACAATTCAGGCAAGTTTTTATTAAGCCATCTAAACACCTCCAATGATGAGAAACTTATTATGTACAGCAGTTTGCTGGTTAAAAGCAAAGACCCTGAAGTCTTATCTTTTTATTTTGTTGGTTTACTTCACCTTGCAAAAACTTTTTAGTTAGACATTGTCTCATGTGCTTATTTTGGGCATGTTCTTTGCTTGAGGAGATATAGACAAAGAATATTGTTATTATGTCAAATTATTTACCACCTATGTTTTCTTCTAGAGTTTTAAGATTTCAGGTCTATCATTTAAGTATTTAAACCATTTTGAGTTTATTTTGAGTACATGATGTAATAGTGTTCCTATTTCATTTTTTTTCATGTATCAGTCCAATTTTGCAATCACCACTTATTGAAGAAACTGTCTTTACTTGACTGTATACCCTTTCCTCCTCTTTTATAAGTTAATGGTCCATGTAATTGAGGATTTATTTCTGGTCTTTCTAATCTATTCCATTGATCTATATATCTGACTTCATGGCAGTACCATGCTGTTTTGATTATTGTAGTTTCATAGTATAGTTTGATATCAAGGCTCATTCTACTTTCCACTTTGTTATTTCTGAAGATTTCTTAGATTACCTGGGGTCTTTTGTGGTGCCATACAAATTTTAAAATTAGTTGTTCTAATTCCGAGAAGAATGTCATTGGTACTATAATAGGGATTCCACCGAATCTGTATACAGTGGAACCTTGGTTCTTGAACTTAGTTCTGGAAAACTGTTTGAGAAATGATTTGTTTAAAAACAATCCCTGTTGTTTGTTGCCTGAGAGTTGTGTGACTAATCATACAGGTATCACCATGAAAGGGTTGTGGGTAGAGAATTGAAACTTGAAGTTTTGTTTGACAACCAAGGCATTTTTCTATGAACAAGTTATTCAGGAACTGAATCATTTGAGAGCCAAGACAGTCAGGAACTGAAGTTTGATTGTTATTACTTTCAGCAATATTAGTCCTTCTAATCTATGAACCAGGAATGTCTTTCCATTTATTTGTATCTTGTTAAATTACTTTCTTCTGTATCATAGTTTTTAGAGAACATTCTTTTCATTTCTTTGAATGAAAAGAAATTTATTAAATTTATGTCTAGGTATTTTATATTTTTTTTTGAAAGAATTATAAATGGAATTGTTTTCTTAAGTTCTTCTGATCTTTTCTCTTTGTGTATAGATTTTTGTATATTGATTCTATATCCTTCAATTTTACTGGTTATTAATTAGTTTGAATAGATTTTTTGGTCTTTAGGGTTTTATATATATTATCATGCCACCTGCAAATAATGGAGTTTTATTTTTTTTTTCCAATTTGCATGCCTTTTATTTCTTTGTTTTGTCTGTTTGCTGTGGCAAGAATCCAATGTTATATGAAATAGTAGTAGTATGAGTGGGCATCCTTTTTGTGTTACTGATCTTACCCCTGAGCATATTAGCTGTGGGTTTGTCATGTGTGGACTTTGTTTGAGGTGCATTCCTTTTATACCCATTTTGCTGAGAATTTCTATCATAAAAAGGTTGCTGAATTATGTCAAATACTTTTTCTGTATCTATTGAGATGGCCATATGTTTTTCTTTTCACTTATTTTGTTAATGTGATATATTGCACTGATTCACTTATAGATATTGAACTGTACTTGCATCTCTGGAATGGATCCCACTTGGTCATGGTGTATAATTCTTTTATTGTACTGTTATTTCTGGTTTGGTAACATTTTGTTGAAATTTTTTACATCTATGTTCATCAAAGTTATTGGCTTGTAATTTTATTTTTTTTAAAGTCTTTATCTGGTTTCTGTATCAGAGTAATGTTTACTTCATAAAATGAATTTGGAAGCAATACTTCCTCTTCAATTTTTTAAGATAGTTTAAGAAGAATAGATATTAATTTACCTTTGAATGTTGCTATAATTTACCTGTGAGGCCATCTGGTCCTGTGCTCTTATTTGTAAAGAATTTTTTGATTACTGCTTCAATTGCATTACTAGTATTGGTTGGTTTAGATTTTGTATTTCTTCCTGGTTCAGCCTTGGAAGGTTATCTACATCTCAAAATTAATCTTTTCTTTTATTTTTTATTTTTAAAATTTTTATTTATTTATTTTCAGAATGAGGGGAAGGGAGGAAGAAAGAGTGTGTGGTTTTCTCCTGCACCCCAACTGAGGACCTGGCCTGCAACCCAGGCATGCGCCCTGACTCAGAATTAAACCAGTGACCTTTAGGTTCACACTCAGTCCACTTGGCCACATCAGCCAGGCCTAATCCTTTCTTTTAGATTGTTAAATGTTGACATAAAATTGTTCATAGTGTTTTTAAATGATTCTTTGTATATAGGTGATGTTTGTTGTAACTTTTCTTTCATTTATCATTTTCTTTAGTTAGGCTATGTTTTTGCTTGAATGGTTTGTGATATACTTTTAAATACTATCAATATATCTTTAATTTTGGGTATAAGTTGGCAAACTTTTTCTGTAAAGGGCCAAGTAGTAAATATTTTCAGCCTTGAAAATCATAGTATCTCTGTTGCAACCACTACTGTCATAAAAGCATTATTCTTTGACAAAACATAAATGAATGGGTATGATGGTATTCCAATAAAACTTTATTTATAAAAAACATCTGGTGAGCCACATATAATTCACAGGCCATAGTGTTCTGACCTTTTATTTAGGAGATTATTTCAATTATTTTATAAAGATATCATTCAGTCAAGGAACACCTTAAACCCAAGTTGAGAAAAATATTCCCTATAAAGAAAATCATGAACTCCATGCTCCCTTGACAATTAATTCATCTGGGCCATTCACCAGATGATGATTGATTACACAGTGGTAGAATGATGGTATTTAGAAGGTCAGTATTAATTAGAGTCAAAACTTGAAATGGAATATTGAGTTTATAACTAACATATTAGAGAACATCAAAAAAGTTTTGAAAAAATTTTCATCTAACTTTTAAATAAAGACATGACATCTGCTGTATTATCATTTTGAAGAGCAAAAATCATAAATATTTATGTGGTATATGAAGACCTTATCTGTCAGTGTATTAGAAGAACTCATTAGTATAGATTCATAGCATTATAATTAAGATAAAATATTTATATAAATAAAAGCCTAAAACAGCATACAATGATTTGGAATTTAAATTAAAATGCAAAATATTTAGATGATTTTTAAAAGTTTAATAGCAGGCATCCTATTTCAAAATTATACATAAATCATCAGAAAATAAAATAATTAGTTAATACTTTAAATAATTTATTCAAGTTAGTGGTTAAATGATGTTTTAAACTGAAAATTAGGAATGGCACAAAATATTCAAATTTAAAAACAATTGATTCTATAGACACAGGAATAATATACTAAGAAATACCAAGCACTAATTGAAGGGATTCCTACAATTACCACATTGGTTTATCTTTAAACCAAATTAGACATGTATGTGAATTTTTCCATACTAGCAATAGGTATTGCTTTGATGGAAGACCAGACCAGGTTGATTATAGACTACGTAAATAAATTCTGCATAGCTGAATCCTAGTGAGATTATATTTTGTGACCTTACTGCAATGTCACAATTGCAATTTATAAATGCTTTTTGATATAATCTCATAAATACCTCAATAATATTTACACACTGCAAATAATAAAATGTGTAATTTATTAATTATGGTAATGGAAAATAAAGAGTATTGGAATATTTTTAAAATTATTACATAAGATTCATATTAATGTATTGCTTCAAAATTCTCTGCCAATATAAGTACAGTAATTTATTTTAAATGCTTAGTAAATATTTTGTGAGTGCCCTGTTCTGTCATGAGCATTAAAAAGATGTAATAAAAGTCCTCTGTCTAGGGGATCTTCTTATTTAAGGAGATAACATTTAAGCACTTATCAAATTAGATATTCTTAGAAATATCAACAGATAAAATATTGTGCAAATGTTTGTTGTACAAAATCATAGGAAAAAATATTGCTGTCAGGTGGCTTTAGATTTCACAAGTGACCCGTATGTAAGTCTATGCATTAAAAAGAATAAAACTGAGGTAAATCTGAGGACAAAACAAATATGGAAAGTGGAACTGGAGAGTATTATGCTTAGTGAAATAAGCCAGTCAGCAAAGGACAAATATCATATGATCTCACCCATTACAGGACAATAATGAACAAAACTAACAACAAGCAAAACAGAACCAAATATATGAATACAGTGAATAGGCCTTCAGTGGTCAGGGGGAAAGGGGTTGGGGGGAGGGGGGAGGCAGAGGCAGGGAAGGGGAGCAGCTTAGACAAGAACCTAGTATAATGGAACCATGGACATGGATAACAGGTGGGATTGACTTTGTGGGGGAAAGGGTGGGTGGGGAGGGGGATGGAGGGGAGCAAAAAGGGGATGGATGTAATACAACAACAATAAAGAAAAAAAGAAAAAGAAAAAGAAAGTGACAAAAATGTAGCATTTAGAATGACCTGTGAGTGTACTCAAAGTTAAAATCTCTGTTTGGAATAAATAGCAAGGATATGAAGTAGCGATATTGGCAATGTGCATGCTTAATATCAACAACTCTATTATTGAATTGTTTTTCTTCACTTGTTTGTAATCTGTCATGCAACTAGCAAATAGAAAGTCCATGCTAGAATGAACATATTTTAGCTCCCTGTCTCAATCACTTTCCATAACTGAAAGATTAAAATGATGTCAGATGAGAGTGGGCATTAAATGTCAGGTTGAAGATTTAAACTTAATGAAATAGAAAATGTAGTAACATAAACAGATCTGCATAACAGTAACTTCTACTGGAGTTTATATTTAAAAGCTTGATGAGAAAAAGAAAGACAAGTAATGTGACATCAATAACTGTTAAAGGTTTTGGGATTCTTAGACCTGGCTCCAGGTCTTGGTTTGTTTTTAACAAGCTTTATGACATTGATGTCACTTTCCTAATCTATAAAATGATCAGGATAATGTCTAAGGTTATGAGAATCCCAACAAATCAGTAGTAAATAAATGTGACTGTACTATATACATTTGAAGGATTATTAGAATAATTTTCTAATTTTCTCAAATTCAAAGAATATTGTTACTTTGTAAAGCCTTAATTGTGTGATTAAATGTGACAGTCTTAAAAGAAGGGGGAGAGAAACTGAGGCAGGACTTTCTGTGTACTCAGAATTATTAGTTTTTTTCACTCGTAGAGTAAGAATCAGCAATGGTGTAGTTTCTGCACATGCAGGGAACATAACTACTTGGTAAATTAAGAATTAGAAAATTTTTTTCAGGTGATGTTATACTAAAACTAATGATTGCGATTTAAGATAAGATAAAAATATTTGGCATAATGTATAAAGCTATCCACCTTACTAGCCAAGACATGGCCCTAGAAATATAGCACATATATTAATTATAACTAATCAAATGCATGCCAATCATCAATAATGTAGGAGACTTAGAACTACAGTAGTTGACCTCTATTGGGAGGGCAACAGTGAGATAAAAAAATAAAGAGATAGGGGTTAAGGATTTTAATGTGGACAAAATACCAGGATGCACTTTACCTTTCTGCGACATAGCCAACTATCTGTACACAATAGAGAACAGAGGAGCAGAATAAATTAGGGGTTGAGATTGAGAGCTCACTACCAGAACTCAACAACAGTTACTTTCAGCAGCACAATATAGAGGTAGATGCATTGAAGCAGTCACATCTTTGGATCACTGCCTTTGAGCATAAGTTGAAGGCAAAGTGGCCCTTCAGCGAGCTGGGCAATGCTGACTGAGGCACTGAACACATATGGAAATATGATTTTTTCTCTTTGATATGCCTGCGTTCATCAGTGGGAGGAGGAGATTGTATGTTAAGAATTTTAAAAAGGGCATAATCTTTATGACCAGAGGGGAAGCTCTTTTCCATACTTTTTTTTGTTTGTTTTTCTAGAGTAATTATTTAAAATAACTTTTTTGATAAATGTGATATAGGTGAGGCTATAGCATTTGAAATGTGATATGGCATATACACTGCCCAAGTTTCTACTGTTGGGGAATACTGAGTGTCCTTCTATAAGGTTGGCCTTAGAAAAGAATTTTGGAGCCCCTAGAAAAGATGTGAAATGACACAAAACTAAAATTTTCTGGTGGTTTGGTACTTATAGGTTTACAACACTAGGAGAAAGGATCATGGGTCTTAAAAAAGATTATTTGTAAATTTGAGAAAGAGTTAACAAAGAATAATGTTATTAACAGGCCTCAATACTGTTATCTTCTGAAAGAGTCATCTGAAGGCTAGGCAAATTCTGAATAGCCTACATTTGAGAATGAGACTGAATTATGCTAATAAGACAGCCATTTAAACTGCATTTATTATTTTCCCAGTATTTATTAAATACAGTATTCAATATAGTACATTTCCAAGTATTATTAGAAATATAATATTATAGAATTCTATTATTTTATATTTTCTTAGGGTTATATCTCTACATAAAAACATTACCAAATTTATGTTTTGTTTAATCTTATATTTGAGGTAACAAAAAATATTGTAAATGCTTTGTAAGATCATACTATCACCTAATTCCTTTAGTAAAATTAGTCTAAAGTATAAAGGGTTAAGTATGGGGATGTAAAATTAGATGAGAAAAATGTAGTTGTGGGAAAAAATCATGAACTTTTAACTGTGTTTAAATCATTTAAACACTTATAATCGCAAAAATAATCTCAATATTGCTTTAATTCTGAATCAATGTTAACATTTGATCATCTTTTTACCTTTCCCCATATTAATACCATACAAATAAATTTTAATTAAATTTACCTCAATAAGCAAATACCATTTTCTTTTTAAAAATATTTTATTTATTATTTTCAGAGAGAGGGAAGGGGAGAGAGGCAGAGAGGGAGAGAGACATCCATGTATGGTTGCCTTTCACCCACCTTCAGCCACGGACCTGGTTGGAGACCTGGCTTGCAACCTGGTTATGTGGCCTGGCTGGGAATCAAACCAGGGACCTTTGGGTTTACAGACCAGCACCCTATCCACTGTGCCACCAGCAAGGACCATTTTCTTATTCTTCCTTTATTAACCTTGAATTCTAAGACCTTGCTGAGATTGACATAATATTTTTAGGATGTCTTTGAATGTTTTTAATGTAAATACTCATATTCTCTATGAATAAAGTCATTGTTACTTTATATTTCCCAACTTTTTTGAAATATTTCTTTTTTCTTTTCATTTAGCTCATGTTTCATGTATTCATCACTGTTAAACTACTTTTGCCCCACCCTGTATAGATGTTCCAAGAACATTAGAAAGCAATTTGTACTTTGAAATTCTTTATTTAAAATTTTTTAACTTTCTAAATTTTTATTTTGTTATTTTGCTATTACGGTTATTCTTGCCTTTTTCTCTCATTTCCCACCTCCATCTGGGCCTGTGCTCTCTTCTCCCTCAGTCAATCCCCATATCGTTGTCCATGTCCATGTGTCAGGCATACATCAATGTTCTTTAATTCCTTCACCATCTTTCATCCAGCCTCTCCCCACCCCCACCCCGCCTCACACTTGGGCAGCTGTCAGTCTGTTTCATGTATCTACACTTCTGTTTTTATCCTTTTTGTTAGTTTATTGTGTTCATCGGATTCCACATATGAGATATCATGTGGTATCTGCTCTACACTGATGGGGTTGTTTCACTTAACATAATATTCTCCGGGTCAACCCATACTGTCACAAAAGGTAAGAGTTTCTTTATTTTTTAAAGCAGTTTTAATAGTTTATTTTTATTGTATTTTTTCTATCACCATTTATCCTTCTTATACTCTCTCTCACCTCCACCTACCTCCCTTCCCTTGCAATCACCACACTTGTCCATTGATTCTTACATTAAGCATTTTGAAGATACATTAGTTGCTTATAATAGAATTTTTGTATCTTCCTGAAATTTTAGCTACTATATAATTTTAAAAACTTATTTCTTCAGAGTTCACTTTCTTTCTACCAGTTTTTGTATTATTTTCCTTAGGCTTAATCTTTGCCATTTAGCATTCTTATAAATAGAGATATCCCTTAAAAGATGAATCAAGTGAGGTATTGTTTTAAAATTCAGTCTGAAAATGTTTATCTTATGATTGATATGTTTAGCCCATTTATGGGTATTTGGATTTAAACCTAAAATCTTACTTTTTCTTATCAACTTGTACCACTTGTTCTATACTATTTTTTTCCTCCCCTAGCTTGACAGTTTGGAAATTACTTAGGTTATTGTATTTCTCCTCTTTATTACTTTGCTATTTATACATTCTATAACTACTACAGGCATACCTCATTTAATTGTGGTTTTCTTTACTGCTCTTCACAGATTTATTTTTAACAAATTGAAGTCAAGACCCTCTACTTGCAAAAAGATTGACTTTATTGTGATACTTTATTTAACTGAGTTACTTTCCTTTTGGCCATTTTCTGTTATTATGGTTATACAATTTCCTTGTATAATACTTTCAAACTCCACAAGTCATTATGTTAGCAAATAGGCTTACCCATGTGTTTAATTTAACCACATATTTCCATTTTTTTGCCTTTCCTACCTCCATCCTTCCTTTTCTTTCTTCTCTTTAGTCACATCTGAAATGGTTTTCTGCATGCTAGAAGAATTCCTTCAATATTTCCACTCATGTGGATCAGCTGGTCTTTAATATTTTTGTTAACTACTTGTTTAAACATGTATTTATGCCACTTTTAATTTGGAAACATGTAGTCATTGAACGAAAAAGTTTAGTTATTGGTGCTCAGAGTAACTAATACTATTTATGCAAAAGTAGGTATTTTATGTATTTGGTGAATTAATTTTTATAACAATTATTTAAATGATGTGTTTAATATCCAACAGGAAAATTATATATTTTTATTATTAGGAAAAAGTGAGGTTTTTCTGATGAAAATACAAAAATGAATTCTATTCTTCTACCTCTTTCTGATTGTGGAAATAATATTTATAAAACCTCATATTGATTATAAAGTCTTAAAACTATATGAAGGTTATAAGAGTTAGACAATGACTATTATTCAATTTCAAAAGCAAGTGAAGATGTAAAAAGATCTTTCTGAGGGGGAAGATTTTAGTTAAGACTGAAATATTACAGTGCAATGTATTTAATATTATGATGGGCTTACCTACAGTTTGATTGATCATAACCAACCCTCAATAAATGAGGGTGGAGGTTTATATAAGAAATTGCAGTTTTTCAGGAGTTTAAGAGATACAAATCACACCAGGTTAGTGGCAGAAAGTAACAATGATTTGAAGAAAAAGATAACGCAGAACTGCATTTGAACACCAAGAAGACAAAAATCATGACTACAGGAGAAATACACAACTTCACCATAGATAATGAAGACATTGAAATTGTTCAAGATTTTGCTTACCTTGGTTAAGTTATCAATTCAAATGGAGACTGCAGCAAAAAAACAAAAACAAAAAAACAAAAAACAACAAGAAAAGGCTGAGACTCAGAAGTACAGCAATGGAAGAATAAGAAAAGATCACCAAGAGTGTCATTTTGGCTACCAAGGCAAAGGTCGTTGCCACTGTGGTATTCCCAATTACTATGTACAAGCTATGAAAGTTGGGCAATGAAGAAGGCTGATAGAGAAAACAATGATTCACTTAATACATGGTCCTGGAGGAGAGCTCCAAGGCTACTTTGAATTGCTAGAAATATAAACAAGAAGGCCTATAGAAAATTAAGTACATTATGAGAACACAGAATATTTTGGAAAATACAATAATGCTGGGAAAAATAGAAGGCAGCAGGAAAAATGAAAGACCAAATGTGAGATGAATTAACTTGATAAAAGAAACTAAAGGGCTGATTCTACAGAAGCTAAGCAGGGCTGTTGAAGGCAGGATGTTGTGGACGTCTCTCATTCATAGGGTCACCAGGAGTCAGAGCCAACTCCAGGGCACATACACATAGCTTCTCATGATATACGTATGCCTAAATTGGAAAAAAGTGATTGAATCCTGTAGACATAGAAGCATTGTTAAATACAGAATTGAGCTAAAACTTCATTGTAAATCTTACTGCAAGTTAAGGGATCATCTAGATTTGGCAATATCTAGTTTTTTGTTTCAAGAATGTGGCATCCATATCATTTTGGTACATTTTGCGTTCATAGTGACAGCTGTCAATGTTCAGTAAGCAAACAAAACACCTCAACATATGTTCTTGTTATGCTATGACTATTCTAATGTTCTACTGTGTGTATCTTTTATAATGGGAAGAACAAGAAACTAGCAAATTATTATTTCTTTCTGAAGCTATTATTTTACTTCTATTTGTCTGAATAAGTAAAGGACCCACAAGTGAACATACACTATTTATTTACTTAAATTGAATTTATTGGGATGATATTGGTTAATAAAATTATATAGATTTCAGGTGCACAATTCTATAATACATCATCTGAGTATTGCATCGTGTGTTCACCACCTCAAGTCAAGTTTCTGTCCATCACCATTTATCTCCCCCTTACTTTCTCCTGCCTTTCCTCACCCCCTTTCCCCTCTGGTAGTCACCATATTTTTATTTGTCTGTAAGATTTATTTTTGTTTGTTTGTTTTATTTTTGCTTAATCCTTTTACCTTTAAAAAATTTTGACAAATATCAAACATTGTTATGTTATAGTTAAGTAGCATTTTGCAAAATTACTTGGTAAAGCTTTACTAACTTCCACCGATTTAGAACCTAATCTGCTTTGAAAGACAGTTATAAAAATATATTTTATATGTCTTCCTGATATTTGTCTACTCTTATGGAAAATATACTTTTTCTCCAACTTAATTTTTATATAGTGTGAAATTTCCTTTGATGTGAAACATATCTGAAGTTACTATGAATATGGAAGATTTTATCAACCAACACATTTATTTTTGCATGGAATTTTACAGTTTTAGCTGATAATGGAGGGAGTTTTCTTCAGTCATGCAGGACATCTGTGTCAGAAATAGAAGCAGTTTTCAAATTCTTACTCCAGCTCAGGAGCCATCTACCCACATCACTGGTATCTGTCATACCAGTGGAGCTCTCTCAGTGGAGCTAAGAAAAATTTGGTCAGCCTGTCTATGACATTTTGGGTTGCAGAAGTTCTGGATTTTTTTCTTCATTAAGCCACTATTTAGTATCAATATGCAGAAGCTTAACTTTCTGAAATTGTGTAATTGCAGAACAAGAAAGCATGAGTTAGTAGGTACTAAAAGTAAAATAAACAAGCAGAAAACAGGCAATGTGGAAGAGTCTTACTAAATATTGTGTTTTTCTTTTATTTTGCCATGGTGTTGGCTACATTTCCAAAGCTTATTCTTTAATTAGGGTTAAAAACTCTTCCTCATGACTAATATACAAATCTCTAAATTTGATCCTATTTTAAATAGTGTTGATGAAAATTTAAGTCACAGATTAAAGTCTCATTTTCCTAATTATTGGTATTTATATATAATAATTCCAGTTTCCATTTTTTGGTACCAACCATAGGCCAGGGACTCTATGCACATAACTTATCCCTCATACAAATGTCACTTTATCCCTGAGTAGAGGATGAAACTTACCTTTAGTAAATTGTCATAGGACTCAGATCAGTGAAGTAGATAGCTATGAGAGCATGTCTCTTTGGCTACTAAATACTGACATTTGGTCTATATTAATATTTTTCTCCTGCACCATGTTTTTAGGTAGGAAATATGTCAATCTGAATTAACTAAAGTTAACATAGAAGGTGAATTTTGACATTGGACTCAAACACATTTTCAATTGAAACTTGAACTTTGGTAGCAAATTTCATATAAGGACTTAGCTTACTTATCCTTGTAGATTTTTTCAGTCCTTCTGTAAATAATATAGAAGTCCTCCTTTTGTATTCAATGCTAAGTATAAACAGTAAAAAGCTTACTTCTGTTTTATAAAAAAACGTCCAAGAAATGCTGATATAAACAAAAGTACAGTGGAGTTCTATTACTGTAATCTAGCAAAAGTTTAATAGAAAAAATAAAAATGATTTATAAACCTATTGGATGACAGCATATCTAAGAAAGATTTATGTTTTATACTTGGCCATAGATAAATTCTTTTATACTTAAGGTATTTTTTCTCTTTAGTTTTGATTAATTTGATTTTAGTTGTCTGGTTTAGTTACAAAATATGGAGATAACTTATCTGCCTTTTTATGGGTCATTATGTGAGATAAATGCAGATATATTACTTAAATATATTATTAAATTATATTTACAATGCAACAAACAGTTAATTATGACTTTCAATTATAAACAATGATAAAAGGATAAATAAACATGAATAAAATAAAAATATATCATCTGTAGATAATGAAATCAATATGTGATATTTTTAAATTTTATTGGAAAAAAAGGGCTACTGGGCATGGACAGCAGTGTGGTGATTGTATGGGGGGTGGGGTATAAAGGAACTAAGTGTAAAGGAAAAAATACAATAACAATTAAATCAAAATAAAGTTTACTAACTTTTAGCTCTTGTAGAATATGTACATATATAGTTATTAATGGAAATGGATGAGTAGTGGCATCAATAAAATACAATTTATAACTAATTAACAAAATATTTAATTAGTCTCTGAATACTAAATTGGCTCTAAAATCTTAAAAATTCAATATAATGTTATTTATACAATTTAAGATAAGCCATTATATAAAGAACACTTATACAGTTCTTTCTATTTAAGAAAGGCATGTGTGTATATATATATATATATATATATATGATAAACTAATAGTGATACTATCAACATTAATGATAAACTTATTCATTAAAGACTTCTAATTATTATAAGTCATTGAATATTTATAATTACATATGATATATAATATAATTATTCAAAAAGTATCTCAAGGCAGTTACTATTTTCTCCTCAGTTTACACACTAGGTCACTGAGCCAGCCAAAAGTTAACAAATCTTTGCAACAGTACGCTGCTAGGAATTTAACCAGGATCCCAGCCTAGGTAGTCAGATTTCAGAGTCCATGATTTTAAGCATAGCAAGACTGAATTTATGATGACACCGTTTTTATATGTTTTCTTTATACTTGTTGGATCATGGTGATGGGTATGATGATATTACTGTTAGGCAAAAAAGTATAATGGATTCATTATTATTATTATTATTATTAGGAAAATCAGCTTTGATTAATTAGCAGAATAAATGGGAAACATCAGGATCAATTATGTTTACATAATACAAACAAGCCATGCTCAGTTGCAGGTTTGCCTATTCCTTATATAACAGCTGTATGAGTTACCTTTTGCTGCGTAAAAAGAGGATGACAAAAACAGTGGCATAATACAAGACACATTTATCATTCCACAGTTTCTGTGGGTCAGTAGTCCTGTCACAAATTAGCTGCTGTTTTGTTCAGTCTCACCATGCTACAGTCAAGACATCAGTAGAATTGTTCTCATCTGAAGGCTTATTCAGCCGAGTTTCTGGCAGCACTGAGCTTCATTCAGTTCTTGGCAGTATTATTTCCTTGTGGCTTTATGAGTGAGGGCCCTGGCATGCTTGTGGTTGTTGGTTGAAGACCACCCTCAGATCGTAGAGGTTACATGCGACACTTAATTGCTTCCTGCAGTTTATTACCACATGGGTTTCTCCAGCATTTTCACTTCTTCAAGGAGGCAAGTAGTCTCTCGCTACTCTCCAACATGGAGCCTTATATGGTGTAACGGAATCAAGAGAGTAAAATATTTCGACTTATAACAATAATCACAGGAGTGATAGTCTATTAACTTTATTTTATAGTGAGAAGCCACAGCTCCCATGAATAGGCAAAGAGGGAAGTTTAGCAATAGCATTTCAACAGCAGTAACTTTGAATGTATAAATATGTAATTTTAGCTTTCTAAGTTTAATTTACCTCCCTTCTAGTTCCTAACAATATCCCTTGATGGTTGGAGGTCTGTCTTGTCAATTTAATGAGAGTCAGTTCCCACTTTTTCCTACAAAACTTAAGTCCTGACCATGCTCCTTTTCAGTTATACACAGGAAGTTTAGATAAGGTGAGATTATATTTTAAACTATCATATTGTATATTCATGACAGCTGGGAATCACAGAGGACTTTCATTTAGCCAGCGTGCACTGAGGGTCTACTCTCTAAGTTCCAAAAGCAGTGGATTTCAGTTTGGGTTAAAATTTGGAATCACCTGGGAAATTTTAAAATATTGAGATGGAAGTGACATATAACGTGTAAGTTTGAAGTATATAATGTACTGATTTAACACATTTATGTATGTATATTGCCATATTATTATCAAAAAAGTTCAGCTAACACCTGTCATATCACATAATTATCATTTTTTTGTGGTGACAGTATGTAAGATCTAATCTCTTAGCAACTTTGAAGTATATAATATACTGGTGTTGACTATACTCACTATTCTGTGCATTATAACAATATTAATTCTTTCCTTCCATGAACACAGTATATCTTCCCATCTGTTTGTGTATTCTGTTGTTTCTTTCATTAAAGTCTTACAGTTTCAGAGTGTAGTTCTTTCACCTCCTTAGTTAACCTTATTCCCAGGAATTTTATTATTTTTTAATAATGTGAATGGGATAGTTTTCTTCATTTCTTCTTCAGACATTTGATTGTTGGCTTAAAGAAACATTAGTGGTTTCTGTATATTGATTTTATAACCTGCAACATTACTGAATTAATTGATTAGTTTCAATTATTTATTTTTGGTTAAAAACTTAGGATTTCCTATACAAAAATCATATATCATATGCAAATTATAGCAATTTTACTTCTTCTTTTCTCATTTGGATGCTTTTTCTTTCTTAATTTTGCCTAATTACCCTACCTAGGGATTTTAACATTCTTGAACATATTCTGATCTTTGTTATTTTATCCTTTCTGCTAACTTTTGTCTTAATTCTTTTTTTTTATTATTTGAAATACTTCATCCTTAATATATGAATTTATTATTATAAACTTTTTTCTCAAAACTCTTTCTGCAGCATCCCTTAGGTGTTGGTGCATTGTGTTTCCATTTTAATTTGTGTTGCGATTTAAAGTTGTTTTCTTTTTATTTCTTCTTTGACCTATTGTTTGGGAATATATTTAGTTTTCACGTGTTTGCAAATGTCCCAGCTTCCACGTGTTTGTAAATTTTCGGGCTTTCTTCTTATAATTTATTTCTAGTTTCATACCAATGTCATAAAAAAATAATTGGTATGATTTCAGTCTTCTTTTATTTGTTAAGATTTGTAAGAATCCCGTCACTCTTAGTCACTTTTCAGTTCGGGAACTTTTTTCCTTTCTCTTCTTTTTCCCAAGGGAATCTCATATATAAGTTCACATTAAAGTGGCATTTAGTAACATTAGAAGTGACTTTTCTTGAGTCCCTTCTGCTGGTCAAATGAAACTTTTTCTAAAATCCTTCCCCGAACACCTGTGCGCAGAAATTCCCTAGTTACTCCCTAATTCTTCACCGTGCTTTTCCATAATTTTTCCATTCAAGTACGTACCTGATGTTTTATTATTTTGTCTTCTTCCCCTTTATTGTGAAATTAGGAGCTTTGTTTATGTCTGATTCATTTTCCAAATACAGACCAAAGCCTGGCACATAGGAATAAATGTCTGCTTAATGAATGAATGACATAATGAATAAATATATGGTTCTTATGTTACCCTGGGATCAGAAAAACAAGAATGTTCTAAAGATACTTTGTGCTCACAGCTGTTAAGGTGTTTATACTTAATATTATCAAAATTTTGTTTTTTAAAGTAATTTGGTTTTATTTTTAATAGTTTTTAATTGTTTTTTTCCATTACGGTTTATTCTTTTGATACCCTCTTCCAACTCCACCTACCCCTCACCACCTGCCCACAACCAGCACATTGTTTTAAACTATATTCTTGGTTTTGAAAGCCAAAATAGCTCAACCTACACTCAACCATTATGTCATTATTATTTTTCCCCCTCCATAAAAGAAGGCCTATAGTTTCTCAAGAAATCAGCAAGGAAATCTATAGACTGGAAAGATCCATAAATTACCTTACACTTCTTTATCTAATTGTCACTTCCACATTGTCTAAGCCATCTCATCTCCTTAACAAAAGCATGGGCCTGTGAACAAAAGTGATATTGAAATCAAATAGTGAGAAACAAGTTCGTTAGAGTTGAAAAGATAACATCATTCATTTTCTAGCTTGTCTGAAAATTTTCTTTTTTAAATGTTTTTGTAATGAAAACTTTTTGCATTGTGTTTTTTTCTATTACCATTTTAGTTTCCTTATACCCCCTACCTCCCGCAGTCACCACAGTGTTGTCCCTGTCCATGAGTCCTTCTTCTTCCCCTTTGGCCCAACACCCTGCCCCACCGCCTCCATGAATCTATCTCTGTTTTGCTTGTTAGTTCAGTTTGTTCATTAGATTCTACCTATGAGGGAAATAATATGATATTTGTCTTTCTCTGACTGGCTTATTTCACTTAGCCTGGGTTATGTGTTCTGTCCCTAGTTGGGGAACCAATGAGAGGCAATGGATAGATATTTCTATCTCACATTGATGTTTCTCTCCCTCTTTTTCTCCCTCCCATCCCCTCACTCTAAACAAATAAACAAAATCTATATTATCAGAAGTTTGATAAGCAATGTACTTACATCTAATATACCAAATAGGTTATTAAATTTATGATTATGCAAGCTTAATTGAAAAACTTTAAATGAATTTATACTCAAAATTACTTTGTTTAACTTAATGGAACATTATTTTTAAGTACCAGAGATTTTTTTTTAAGACTTTATTTATTATTCTGAGAGAGAGGGGAAGGGAGAGAGGCAGAGAGGGAGAGAGACATCCATGTATGGTTGCCTTTCACCTGCCTCCAGCCACGGACCTGGCTGGAGACCTGGCTTGCAACCTGGGTACGCGCCCTGGCTGGTAATCGAACCAGCGACCTTTGGGTTTGCAGGCGGGCACCTTATCCACTGTGCCACCAGCCAGGGCTACCAGAGAAATGTTAAGCTCCCCTGTGATGTTAATGCTGTGGTCCATACTTTCAGGATTAAGATCTGAGACTGGTTTCTTCTAAGGATCAGAGTGTTGACTTTGTCAGTTTCTACCCCAAGCCTTTGTCCTTTATTTCCCAGCTTAACAACAACTTCTTTATCTTTACCTTTTGCTCACTTAGGCTGAGTAGAAATCATCAGGATACAGTCTTTCAGATTACATTAAATGAAGCAGAACTGACCAGAGGGATGAAAGTTTGCAATCATTTGGTCTAATTTTATTTTAATTAACTTTAATTAAAGGTTACTGAGGAATTAAGGTATTTATAATGTAAAAAAATTAAGTAATTATTGAAATCTAGAAAATTAGAAAGATATTATATTTTAAAAGATGCTAGAATAAGAATATATTGAAGTATAATTGCATTTTTAATAGTGACATCAAAAAGCTGCTATAAAAGAAAGGAGAATTGCTATTTTGAAAATGAAGCAGAGAGATAAAATGAACCAGAAATATAAAGAGTTACATAGAGTTTAAGAACATACATGGAAATAGAAAACCAAAAATAGAATGAGTTTATTGTTCATAAATGATTTTTAAGATGATAATGAAAAGCATTTTACAAAGGTATTATACTCAGGGGAAATATTCTAACAGAGAAATACTCCAAAAAGTAAGAACATTAATGATGATGTTAAATGGAACCAGTACTATCATGTTATTTGTCAATTTTTTTATTATACTGTAGACAAGAGAGAAATAAAGACCTTAAAAAATTGTCAGTTGACAAAAAAACAGACAAAAGCATAGCAATTAGAAAAATTTACCATATGCAAAACAATAGGACCTGTTGATCTTATTTACTATAATCTTCAAAGGATTGTTTGATGTAGCTACCATTTTTTAAAACTTCAAGGCATCATATTGTATTGCCCTGTGTATGCAGAGTCATTCAGTATTGAAATTGCCTGAAAGTCTGTAGAAACAGCCACAGTGAATCTAATTAGAAAGACAAGTGTAAAAGGCTCCCAGAGACTTGATGCTACACCATCATGCTAAAATCATTGACAGTTTGGAAAAAGCAAACTATTCAAATGATAGTAAATTGGTGGGCACTAAAAAGGCTAGTGGAATTATAAATATTACAAAAAGGTTTAAGCGATCAGTTCAATTTCTCAAATTCTAACATGCTGTAAATAACAAATCTAAATCTCACAAAGATTTCTGAACTTTCTTTTTGACTTTAACTGAAGATTTGAATATGTCCTTATGTTTTATGTCTTAGTTCCATTATTCACTGAATGATAAGAGTTGAAAGAGGATAAATGAGTAAAAAGATAATATATACAAGTAAAATCCCTATAAAAAGTCCAATGGAATTTTTCACAGAAATAGAACAAAGTATCCTAAAGTCTCTATGGAACCACAAAAGACCCCAAATATCCAAATGAATCTTGAAAAACAAGAACAAAGCTGAAGGCATCATGTTTCCTGACTTCAAACTATAATACAAAGCTTTAATAATAAAAATTATGCTATTGACATTAAAATAAACATGTAGATCAAACAAAATAGAGATCCAAAAAATGAATAACTGGTAAATTTATGACAAAGCCAGTAATATACAATAAAAGAAATGACAATCTCTTCGATAACTGTTGTTGGGAAAACTGGATAGCCACATATAAAAGAATGAGTTGTGACCACTAGCAAAAATTAACTCAGAATGAATTAAGGACTTGAATGTAATATTTTGAAACCATAAAACTCCTGGAAGAAAACATCCATTAAGCACCTTGACATCAGTTTTGGTGATGATTTTTTTAAATATGACACCAAAAGCAAAGGCAACAGAAGCAAAACAAAAACAAGTGGGACTACTTCAACCTAAAAAGCTGCTGAATAGAAAAGAATACCATCAATAAAATGAAAAGTCAATTTATCAAATGGGAGAAAAATATCTGGAAATCATATACCTAATAAGGGGTTAATGTTCAAAATATACATGTATATGCCCTGGCTGGTATGACTCAGTGGATTGGCATTGGCCTGCAAACCCAAAGGTCACTGGTTCAATTCCTGAGTTAGGGCGCATAACCAGGTTGCAAGTCAGGTCTCCAGCTATAGCTGGAGGCAGGTGAAAGGCAATCATACATTGATGTTTCTCTCCCTTTCTTCCTCCCTCCCTGCCCTTCTCTCTGAAAATAATGAATAAAATCTTAGTAAAAACATACATGTAGAAAGACCTCATACAACTCTATAGAAAAATCTTACAATGTGATTAAAATTGGGCAGCAGGCCCTGGCTGGCATGGCTTAGTTGGTTGGGTGCCCGTCTGCACACTGAAAGGTTGCTAGTTTGATTCCCCGTCAGTGCACATGCCTGAGTTGTGGGCCAGGTCCCTGACTGTGGGTAGGCGGGAGCAACTGATTGATGTTTCTCTCCTTCTCTTTTTTCCTCCCTTTTTCTCTTTTTAGAAATGAATAAATAACATAGTTTAAAAATTGGGCAGAGGATTGGAAGAGACATTTTGTTTTTAAATATTTTATTTGTTATTGTTAGAGAAAGGGGAAGGGAGAGAGGCAGAGAGGAAGTGAGACATTAATGTGTAGTTGCCTTTCACCTTCCTCCAGCTACAGACCTGGCTGGAGACCTGGCTTGCAACCTAATTATGTGCCCTGGCTAGGAATTGAACCAGTGACCTTTGTGTTTGCAGACCAACACCTTATCCACTGTGGCACCAGCTAGGGCTTGAAGAGGCATTTTTCTAAAGACATACAGATGGCCAACAGGTATATAAAAAGATGCTCAGGACTGCTAATCACCAGGTAAATACAAGTCAAAACCACTATGAAATATTACTTTACACCTTCCCATCAATTAGAATGCTATTATCAAAAGGCAACAGGTAACAAGTATTTATGGAATCCCTGTGCATTGTTGGTAAGCATCTCTAATATGAACTGAACATAAATTGGTATCACTGCTATGAAAACAATATGGAGATACCTGAAAAAATTAAAATAGAACTACCATATGATGCTAGCATTCCATTTATGGGTATTTTTTGAGGGAAGTGAAAAAACTATTTTGAAAGTTATATCTACCCCTATGGTCACTGCACCATTATTTCCATCATCCAAGACACAGAAGGAGCTAAATTACCACTTATGGATGAATGAATAGGCAAATGTACTATATAAACACAGTGGAATATTATATAATAAAAAGGAAGAAAATCTTGCCATTTGTGGCAACATGGGTGAAATTTGAGACCATTATGCTAAGTGAAATAAGTCAGACAAAGATCAAACATATAATATCATTTATATATGGAATTTAAAACAAAACAAAGCAATCCAAACTCATAAATACAAAGTATAGGCCGGTGGTTGTCAGCAGGAGGGTTAGTCAAAGGATTGAAATGGGGCACAGTGTACAAACACCTAGTTGTAAAATAAATTAATTGGAATGTAATGTACATCATGGTGACTTTAATCCTGTATAATGTATTTAAAATTCCTTAAGAGAGTAAACTTCTTAACATTATTTTTTAATTGTGTTTTTTCATTACCATCTGTTCTCCTTATATCTTAAAAGTTTTCATCACAAGGAAAAAAATGGCAACTCTGTGTAATGATAGATGTTAACTAGTCTTATCATGGTGATCATTTCACATTATATAAAAATATCAAATCATAATATTGTACTGGATAAGTCAACCTAATATGAATATATTCTGATTCATAGAAGTATTTTTAAGGCAAATTTTTCTACACATGGAACATGAAACTATTCTACTTAAGGAACATTTTAAAGGATAATTGGAATTATTTAGTTCAATATATTCTTTAAAAAGTGATTCAGCCTAGAACATGAACTCTTTAAGTGCACACAAGTACTAGAATAATTTTTTAGATTAAGGTATTTATTTTCTTAATATAGAAAAATATTGCTGAGTGGGAGCATGAATAGATTAGGGTACAACATTTTCAAAGTTGGAGGCACTATATTTTACTTAAGAAATGTTATGTTTGAGGATGTGTAATCTAGATGTATGATGCTTTGGTAAATTAAGTGACCCATTTGTCAGCATATTCTACGCAAAGTACCATTTCTTGTGAAAAAAAAAAAGTGTTGCCAAATGGATGTGTAGTTGAAATTTTTGATAAATGTGTACATACTACTAAATATGTGAATGATTTCTAGGTTTAGTATGTGTTTGAAAGTATAATAATGCATTTAGGTTATGTAATGCATTTCTAACACAACACTTACATTTTGGTAATAGTATAAACATTTCTTTTTACTTTGAAATGAATAGTTTTTGTAATAATGTGCTAATTAGAAAACATACAAAAAAGCTCCAGGAAAGGTACTATGTATAACATTTGGTTTTAATGTATGTGCTTTTCAGTATTCTAATAGTTTCAACATTACAATTGTTGATGTACATATTTTTATAACAAACAAAATTTATTCCCTCATACTGAAAACAACAACAGCATCTTTACACAGATTTGTCAACAGTATTCAAGCATAGTAGACACACATATGGAGAAATAAGCCATTAAAAACTAATGAATACTTTCAGAAAATTTATATAATTTTCCTTCATAACCTTTTCATTGTAGACCAGCCCTTAAACAATAGCATTAAAATATTGTACCCAGTGCAAATGAAGCATCCTCACATTTAAGAATCAAGTGGTTTATCACTTTCAGATCTTTAAAGGCAGAAGAAAACAGACTATCAATTCTCTCTTATAGTAAAGAAATTTAAATTAGAGGTGCTTTCTAATTAGAATGCCACATGAAACAAAGTAAAACAACCAATCCTTTCAATTGGTTATAATATCACCCTGAGTGTTAATTCCTCCTGAAAAATGCCAATGAATTAAATGTATCTCTGTATGTCTATTTAAAATATAAAATATATTGAGACTTTGTAATGTGAATGTCTTTTGGTGCAGCTTTAGGCGAGAAAGGAATCTGTGTTTTGGAACAACAAGCTAAGTAGACACATGCTGGGGGTTTTAAACCATGATGTTGGTTCAAGGCAGATTTTTCTGCTACGCTGTTTGATTTCCAGAATGACACCATCATGCTCAGAGAAGAGACTACATAAATCTACTTACAGGGAAAGTGATGGGATTACTCAAGAGTTGGGAAGTTCTTAGTTTTATTATAGTTAATAAACTTAGTAATTAAGTCATGTAGAAAGCTATTGTCCCAGGAACCAGTGTGTATAACTGACTCCAGGAGACTCACAGCAATTTGATCTTTTTACGTCAGGAGGACTGCAAGCAAATGAAAATAATATCTGGGCCATTGTACCCCAGGGAGAGACACCTGCTGCCCAGGACACAGATAAAGAATCAGCAGTCAACAGATGAAAGGGTGCTGGGAAAATTGCTGGACTGCAGTTCTTATCTGATTAACCTTTTTCCTGAATTCCAAACCCCTTACTTACACTTTTCATTCTTATAAAAAGGGGGTTGGATTGATATGGGATATAAGGTGGTCTTTTAGGGTACATAACCCACCATCTTCTCAGGATGCTGGCCCTCTGAATAACGTGCCCATAAAGATTCAATCCTTGTCTCTACTTACTGGTTCTGGTAGTAACAGACAACATAAAGGCTGAATTTTCCCATTTTAAAGGACTTTAAATATTTCTTCTAATTGCATATAGGTTAACTAAAAGTTTCCCCTAATATACAGTTTTAATTTTGCATCTTTTTGTGAACCTAGAATATCAGTCAATAACTCCTAGCTATAAAATCTCAAAAGGTAGGTTTAACCTTAAAATGGCTAACTAGGCACCTTTGTTTAGCTGCCATTTCCCCTCTAAATCTACTAAAATAAAAAAGAAAACATTATAAAAATAATTTCCACAGAGGAAAGGGAAAATTTGGTAGACAAACAGCAGATGAGACATTTCAATATATTTCTGTGAGAAAAAAAAAGTAGTGTTGCCAAATAAAAGTGGGGTTTGGCTGTACATCGTTACCCACAGGCAAATCCCAAAGCCAAAGGTTGGTGGGAAAGTAACAGGTCTTTATTCACAAGTTGGGAGGGTGGGGTACTCCCCATCTCTAGGCTTATCTTTCTGCAAAACACGAACAAAAAACAAGATCCAGTTGCTTCCCAAAACACCAAAACCGGAAAAATGCCCAGAATTTCCGCTTTGTTCTTATCTGTCCTTTGGAGCCCAGGGAGGTTAAGTGGGTGGCTGTCTGGCTTCCAGCTCCCTCCTGGAGTCCAAGTGTTGGCCGGTGCCACCATTCGCCATGTGGCTTCCAGGACCAGTTGGTTTGACAGTGCTCTTTCAAGCACCTCTGTCAAATGGATCCAGGAGCTGTATCTCTTCCTTCCCTCCTTTAAACCTCCTGGCCCAAACTTCCATGTGCTCCAGGGGCGTCCGGCACCCCCAGCCAGTTCTGTCCTTCTCCTAGGTTAGACTAAGAGGAAAGCACCTCTACAGTCACATGTGGCTGCATTCTCTGGTTCCACCTCCATCCAGGGGCTGGAAGGGAGTAGGAGGCCTTTTCCATTTGCCACTGTTGTGCAAGCCCAGTGTAAGGCTTCTTCCTGCTGTGTCTTTGCCTGGGGGTGGGAATCAGTCATCACTGGCCTCTTGTTGACCCTCCCTCTGCTCCCACTGGCATTCAGAGCCCTAACCAGGTCTATTCAGGCCTTCTATATCAATAGGGAATGTTTGAGGTAATGTGAAAAAGAAATACATGACAACAAATGGGTGATAGAGGATAGAAAAGAGGATGATGACACTGAAACTCCTGAGACACTCTTTGCTCTTTTGAGTGCAGAAAGAGGAAGTAGGCAAAGAGAGATATTCAGCAAAATGTTAAAAACAAATTGGAGAAAGGTAAAGCTCTTGCTGTACGCAAGGTTTGTCTAGGGGGTATCCAGCCATATAATATGAAAGAGACATTTATTGAAGACGATACAAGAAATGTTGTACATAGGCCAATGATGCCTCAGTTCTCTTCAAAGTAGGCCCCTTGGGACCTCACATAGTTCTCTCAATTTTCATCGGCTACCCCATTATAATTTCCCAAATCTCATCAATGGTCTGAAATCTCTTCTCTTTCAAAGGTAATTTTAATTTTGGGAGAAGCCAGAAGCAACAGGGTGCCAGATCTGGGCTGTAGGAGGGCTGAGTCACCTGGGTGGTTGGATGTTTCACCAAAAATTCCTGCATGAGATGTGATGCATGAGTGGGCATGTTGTCTTGACACCAATCACCAGTTGCCCAGCTGCCACCTTCTGAATCATCTGAATAGTTTTCAAGGAGGAATGTTGAAGCTTCATGCAAAATTTGATGTACATTTGTTGCTTTACTCACTCACTTTGAATGCAACAGTCACACAGTGCAAATGCTCACTCAACAGCATCTACTGTCTCCACTGACTAGTACAGTGAAGTCGTCATTATTCATGCATATGCATTCCAGTCCACTCTCCTTGGCTGCCAGGAGAGACATTGATGTCTCTCGAACCCTTTTCATTATATTAACAATAGCTCAACTTTTAATAAACAGACCTTGTATGCGAGTATTAAAGAGTTTTAAAAATAAATAATATCCCTGGCACAGTGGATAAGGCATTGGCCTGCAAACCCAAAGGTCTCTGGTTTGATTCCCAGCCAGAGCACATAACCAGGTTGCAAAACAGGTCTGTAGCTGGTGGCAGGTGAAAGGCAACCATACATTGATGTTTCTCTCCCTCTCTGACTCTAGCCCTTACCCTCTCTCTAAAAATAATAAATAAAATTCTTTTAATTTCTTAAAAAATAAACACTAAACAATTAGGAGAAGAAATTGTCCAAGGTGAAACATGTTTCAGGGGACCGAATAGATTGAAACAGCTATCAATCTAACAAAGCAAGGGATGAGAATTACAGCCAGATATAAAGCTTATTCTAATGTAAGAACTGTGGGTTGGTACCTTGCTTGGCACACATTACACATTCAGACTCCAGCCAGGTAATAACATTAAAGAAAGTAATTGCTATATACCCACCAGTAGGCCACTTTTTTGTAGTAGAAAATTGAGGACTTCCAGGCATCTGAAAGTATTAAAAAAGTGTGGCAATAAATTTACATTAAAAAAAAATTCCAGAAGAAACCATTCAAAGGATTGAAAAAAAGTAATTTTTAAAAACAGTTTATTTATTATTTTTAGAGAGAGAGGAAGGGAGAGGCACAGAGAGGGAGAGAGACATGCATATGGTTGCTTTGAAATAAAGCAATTTTTATAGGTAAATTAATATATTCTAAGAAAGTGTACTAGAAGAGTTACATTTATAAGTATAGGAAGTCAGCTATATTAAAAAAATAGCACATTTAATAAGAAGATAAGCACTTTTCTAAATTGAAAAGATTGCCAAGTTGAAAACAAATCCAAATAAGAAAATAACATATATTTTAGAAATATCCCAAAACAATGAATAAAAAGATAAAATACTGAGGTAAATAAAAATAGAAGATAAAGAACATGATGAGGGGACCTTTTTGAGGAACCTAGTTTTGTTTGAAACTGAGGGAGGACAGCCACAAAAGGGAATTTCTTAAAGGTGAGCACATATATTCAAATTTTAAAAATACACTTAGTTCTCATCATAACAACAGAATATACCTGCCTTTAATTGTGTTACTGTGAAATTTCACAACACCAGGAATTAAGAAGAGATTCTAAAAGCTTCCATAGAGAAATCAAGTGAGACAAAAGTAAATTAAATGAAGCTAAACAAATTTTCTGAAAGGGAACAAACACCAGACAAGTATAAGTCTTTCCACTGGGGACACTAGATGTCTAAAGACAAAGGAAACATAAATTATTAGCTGAATACTTTGATCTTCTTAGTTAAAATAATAGTCCTGAAGGTGTTTGAAAGGTCTTGGGAATTAAGTATTATGCTAGTAAAATACAGATACTTAAAGTCTAACCTCACAAGCAAATAAAAACAGGCCTCCATTAATATATTAGACAAGTGCAGAAAGGGTTATTTAAATTGGAAAACATTTTATGGTTTTTTTAATCTATAAGCCATTGTAGGAAAATAAGTTAATGAAGCATGTTAATCTTACCTGGGTCTATAAAAGAGTTTAGGCTTTTCTATTACTAGAAAGATATCAGTCTCTTGTGTTTAGTTTTTATTCTTTATTTAAGGTATTAAAAAACAAATGATTGCTTTGGTTGATTTAAATGTAAATACAACAGGAGATTGATTTCTTGGCATTGTAGCAATACTTTAAAACATCACAAGAACAAAGAAACATTCACCTTAAACCAGAATAATTCATCAATTAATTGTTAGAATATTATAAAGATATTCTTCAATCATGTACTCATTCTTAGGAAAAGTTTGGGATATATTCCAGGAAAACTTGGAAACAAATAGGTGTATTTTGTAGAGCTGAGGCTCAGATCAATCAGCCTGAGAGCCAGCAGGTGTGCTGTAGTACAAGCCAGCAATCAGCTCTGGATCTAATCCAGAAGAGCAGTCTACCTGGGCCAGGGAAGTTACGGGGGTGGGGGTGGGGGTGGGGTCAGCTTGCCTATGTTGGAAATATTATGACTGGAAAGAAAGAGGGAGAATGCTCACAGAGAGCTCTTTGGAGAGTGGGTTGGTATAAAAGGTGAAGGTCATTAACTGTCATCTGTGTTATATTCGTTGATAACTCTGTCCCTCACAATTTCTTCATTTGTAAAATTGGGCTAATAGGATTATTATAAAAATTAATGAATTATTGTAATCATTCTAAACAAAGCAATAAGAAAAATGCAGGAATAACACAGGGAAAACACTATTTTAGTTATGAAGGAAAGATGAAGATATGATAAGAAGAAAAGAGATTTAGAAAAATTATGTCCAAAAATACTAATTTTTTAAAAGTGGCATCGCTTATGGAGATTAACAAGTTTCCATTTGACCTTGATTCCAGCCTTTTAAGGACAGGCTTATATTTTCCTGATGGATAAAAATATAATTCTAACTCACATCTTGACTCAACATTGAGGAAGATCTATAAAATCAGACAAATGACTCAAAGACAAAAAACATGGTGTAGTCATACTGAATGACATTTCCACTTTAAGATTAGATTTCTGCAAATTAAACAGTTCTTCAAGAAAAATTAACAACAGCAGTGACATTGTAGACTAACCCTAATGATCTCTATGCAGTTTTGACCTTCGAATTAAAAAGAATATAGAAAAGAAAATGTCTCTATACACCTTGGAAAAGATATGCTTCAGAGCCCAGCCATACTTTAGGGGATTGAAAGGAGTCTTCATTCTGGAAATTGTGTTGTTTGCTGCAGAAAGATTGGGTTGATTTCTGCTTGAGGGGTAGATTTGTGTTGGGTCAAAAGCAGAGGAGGTTTAAGGTTACCCAGTGACATTTGTAGACTGGAGTTAGCTGATCTCAGATCAACCAACTTTTTAAAACATTAGGCAGCTGTTAATCAATGTGCTTTCAGAAGAATGTGCAATGTAATGATCTGTCATTGACCAATTAAAAGTTATGGTATTACTTGTCGGTTAAAACAGCCATCAATTAAAAGTTTTAAGCCTCTGGTATTCACTTACAATCATTGATATAGAGGATATCTCTTTCCTAAAATTATGAAAAGTCATTATTTTTATCACTTGGACCTTATTGGAGATCAGGAGATGCCTCTGCTCTAGCCAAGTGGATTAGTTTTATATTATTATATTTTCTATTTAAATGACCCATTACCTCATTATCTATTCAGTCCTGTTGATAAGCTTAGATTTCCTTATGAAACTGTCTCATCCCCAAGATGCTTTAGACATTTATCAGTGCAGCATTGGAAGTTTGTCTTTCAAGTATAGTGTGGGTTGTATTATATAAATGCATTGAGCTTAAGTACTATTCCTTTTTTTTTATTTGAAATATAGAATACAAAATATTTTGAAAAAAAAGAAAAAAATATTGGCTGTTATTTTTCTGTCCATACATGTTTCTTCATTCTCTCATAAGACAGTATGTCTCATTTATGTTTCATTATTTTAATTAGTTTAGTTAGTAACTATGTTATTTCTTTGGAGGATAGGTAGGAAAAAAGTATGCTCTAATTTTTTTCACTATTTTTTTTCACTCAGACTCATTTATTTTGGTTGTATTAAGTATTTTTTAACCATTGCACAACAGATTAATAAAATACTGTAGTAGAGATTGGTAAGTACCTACCTAATATCTATTCTCTCTTCTTTAATGAGAGAACCCAATTTGAGTGTAAGTGCCCACCAAAAACAATGTGACACCCTTAGCGGTTTTGCCAATGAGATGGATGGAGCTTTAGGAAAACCTGTTTGAAAGCAGGTTGTCCACCATCTTATGATCATTTGTTCTTCCTCTTTCCTTTCCTTTTTGCCTTTCCTGAAATGGAAATGTGATGCTGGAAGTAGGGAACCATATTTTGACACATAGACTTATAAGGTGCTGGTTAATAACAGTATCCTGAACACAATCTGTAACACAGGTAAGCCAGCCCTGCACTGACTGCTTTCCTCTGAATTTATCATTAAGTGACTGGGAAATAAACCCATTAATTATTTCAAGTGAAGTTGTGTGTATGTGTGCATCTTATTTGCAGCTAAATGCATTCTTAAGTTCTACAAATAGCTCTGATTCCATGCTTCTGTTCTACTAAGTATTATCAACTATTATACTTGACAGTCACAAATGATAATAAATTACATTATTTTACAGTGACAGAACTCAGAAGTATTATACTAGAAAAATATCATGAAACAGATATTTATAGGATACTTACCTTCAGTGATATATATTTTGAACAGAACTTTATTTTTCAAGTGTTTGAATATCTTATTTTGTGTGTCAAGTGGCCGAGATGGTATCACAAAGAAAATGTAATTCATACTGGTTGTTTGTAATATATAGGCTAAAAAGTCAACTAAACCTGTCATGTTTTAAAATTGTTTTGGCTTCATGTAGAACTAGTGGATATACTGTACTATAGGAAATAATAATGATATACTTTTTAATGATTCTTGATGAAGAGGACATTGGGATCTGCAGCCACAAAAAATTCAATCACATTATGACAGATGTAGTTTTGCATTTATTATCCTTCTACCAAGAGCAATATTTACTTTTAAGTGCCTCTGCCTAACTTTAAAATAATTTAATTTTGATGATGAACTTCTTGCTGAAATACTAACTATAACAAAAGAATGATAGATTTTATTGCACTTAAGAAACCTTTTATTAATGTAAGCTAAAAGCTTGTCACCTTACCTTTTTCTTGACATAACAACTCTCTCCTTTTTTCATTATGTAAATTTGATTACATGCGGAAGAGTGAAGCAAAATCTTTATCTTTGTTTTTTTAGTCTCTACACTGACTTTCTAGGTCTCCTCATCCTCTTTAATAATTCTCCAGGCTGAGTTTACCTAAACACTTAAATGGTTATTAAATATATAAATAAGCACTTAAGAAAATATAATGCAAAGTACTTGAATTGTCCTGAGTCTAACATCTGTTACACTTATGTGAATTTTGAAGGCATTATACTAACAAATGAGCATCTACAATGACACTGGAGTACATTTTGCTAAGATGTGAATCATTCTACTGATAGGATTTCAGTATGGTTTGTGGCATTCAGAAACAATGTCTGAATGTTTCTAAAAGAGGGTCCTGGTTTTTAGTCTGCATATAGTACCTTTTGGAACTTGAGAAAGATTCACCACCTTTTGGATTTAGTTTCCAAAAAGTAAAAGAGGGTTTGATATACATGATGTTTAATATTTCAACCATATCTGAAAGGGAGTGGAATTTATGGGTGGATGGTAGGAAGTTGTTCTACTTTTAATAGTTTCCTTTTAGGCCATGTTTGAATTCCATCAGTTATCTCACTTTTCTGTATTACAGCATGAGCCAACATGGAGAGCATAAAGAATGCTAGCTTTAGTATCAGAAGATTAGAAAAGAGCTGGACTGAGTAACAGTTTTACTGCTTACTGCCTGTGTGACCTTTAATGAAGCAATTAACCTGCAGACACTCAATTTTATCATCTGCTAAACAAAGATTACTATTCCTCCAGATATAAACAACGAGTGAGATAATTTTTCAAAGAACCTAATAAAGTGGCTGGTACATTGTATGAAGCCAATAAATATTAGGCTAATTACAAGTTTACAGATAAACTCTGACATGGAATACATTGGTTTATTATGATTCATTAGTAAGTAACTTAAATAACTTTATCAAATTCCTGGGCAGCAGAAATTGTGTGTATTCATGTTATGGATTATGTTTGTTCCTAAAAATGTTCCCTTACTGAACTTGAATAATATCAACAAAATAACTGTACTCTGAAAGACTAAGTGGGACAGTTTGTATATTTTGATAGGAGAGAATCTTGGGAAGTCAAAGAAGACTTGCATCTTCAGTGCTGACAATTGAGAGACACATCTCAAAAGAAAGGAAATGCATCAAGGTAGGAATGCACAAAAATTGACTGATTTTTTGATCTTCTGCTATTATGTATTTATACTACAACATCTATATAAATGTGTAAGTTATCAATGACGTAGGTTTTTTAGACTTTTCTTCATTTTGTGGTCCCAATTCTGTGGTTGTCAAATCTACCTCTTTTTAGCTGGGAGATTTTGTATTGTACCACATATTAATTATTATAGTTATCTGTGACACTTAGACCAAATGTAGACCTCAATGAAAATGTTTTTTCTTGTTCACTGGTCTCCAAATATCAGTGGAATAACAAGAACCAGTGTTTTTAAAACTAACATCTATGACTTGGTGATTTCATGCTTTATTTTAATGTATCTCTCTGCTTTTAAACAGATACAAGATTAGCAAAATGGTATATTTTAGTAAAGTATTATACATCAAGACAATTATACTTGTGAGAGACTGGACATACAATACAAAGAGACAATGGACAGATTATATATAAACATGGGACTCTGACTCACAATCTGCAGTAACCAGCCCAGGAAGTCAACTCATTTTTAGAGTAATCATCAGAAATCCATCCATTATCTGTAAGTCAAACCTACAGGAAGTTAGACCATTATCTCTAGAAAACCTCCATGTAGCCAAACAATAACCCTTGTAAAAATTGGCCCCAATGGCCAGCACTTGATTAATAACTGACAGCTTCCCTAGTATTTGTCCTGCGTTGAATTTAGTACCAATCAGAGAAAACAAAATATGGCTCCCTACCTACCCAAACACACAGGAGGTCCCACTTCTAAAAAGCCTGTCTATAGCTTCCCCAAGCCAACAGCCTCTAATAAGGGCAGGTTTGCTTGAATCCTTCCTTTGTTTCTGCCATAAAGCTTTTTCCCCCTCCTCTGCCTGTTTTTGAATTTCTGTTAAAATACAAGTGATAGTGGTTGACTGCTTAGCTAGAGCAAGCTCTAAATAAATAGTCTTTGCTTGTACTCATTTAATTATTATATTTATATCCATGCTTGTCTAGCTTACATCAAATGAATTCAGCTTAAAGCCCTTCATGCAAATATTTTTATATGTTAGGCTTAGTGCCAGGCACACAGTTATAGCCATGCACTAGATAAGTGAAGTTCATGCCTTCACTGGATGTATCAACAAAAAAATAAGAACAAGAAAACAAGCAGGTAAAAAAAATATTAATATCATGGGTTGACTTTAAAGCTAAAGCTAGGCATAAGTCATTGGGGAACACAGAGTTTTCTACAAAGAGGGAAAATTGTGTACTAAAAGAGAATAAGACATATATAATATTTTTAATATAACATTTAGTAAATAATAAATACAATCAACTTTGTTTTTATTTTCAATTAATTTCTTTATTTACAAAAGGTTTATACATTTTATTTGTAAAACTTTAAAGTATTTTCAAGATACATTTTCTAAATATGCCTTCAGATTTGCTACTGTGCTAATAAATATTCAGCTCAGCATGATTTTTTTTTTTCCTTTTGGACTAATGAGATTAGATATCTCCTTGAAGAGTATTTGATAGAAGCTTCCTCTTAGAGTCTTATATGGTTTTGACATTATGTATGGACCAAACAGAAAATTTTGATAATTTGGATTTGGTAATTAGTATTCTCCAACTACTTCCACATTTAAATAAGACACTATAATTTTAGTTTATAAAACATTAGTTTATAAAACTTTTGGGCATAATATTAGACAAATTTTTTTCTCCTTTTCTTGGGGATATTTGTTTTCTAGTGTATAGCTAGGTTTTTAAATTCTTTTTGATATTCTAACACTATTCAAGTATCAAAAAGTTGTCCCTCAAAATGTGTGTTCTTAAAACATTTTGAACTTATCTCTAAAATGTTGTACTCATCTATAATTATGTCCAGTGAACAAACTTGTTTTTGATCTTTAATACAACTGTACATTTAATTCTAAGGCAGATGTAGAAATTGACCCAAATCTTAGTAATTGGAGCAATAAACATGTATTACCTATTTCTGTGGGTCAGGAATTTCAGACCTGCTTATCTGGAAGGTTATGGCTTAGAACCTCCCTCTACGCTGCAATCGAGCTGTCAGCAGAGGCTGCAGCCACCCCAGGGCCCCCCTGGAAGGACCTGTTGGCAGGCCTCAGGTACCTGCTGGCTGCTGACTGGCAACATTGCTTCTTGCTGCAGGCCCCTCTCCATAGGGCTGCTCACGATGTAGCTGCTTGCTTCTCCCAAAGAGCAGTCTCTGAGAGATGAGTGTAAATGAGAGTTGCCAAGACGGAATTCACTATATTGTCAGCCTAATTGTGAAAGTGATGTCTCATTCTTTTTCTAATATTCTAGTCATTAAGTGTCTAGTCCACAGCAAAAGACATGGTTATACAGATGTGTGAATACCCAGAGGAAGAAATTCACAGGAGACTGTTTCAAAGGCTGCCTACCATGTAGGATAAGGAAACTGAGAAGATTACAGGCAAGTTCGTAAACTGAGATACAAAAATCCTTAATGGACTAATAGCAATTGGATTGTATCAGTATTTTAAAATGATACTATACTCTAAGCAAATTGGGCTAGTCCAGGAAAGCAAAGGTGATTTCAAGTTAGAAAAAAAATGTTGACTACATCTTAATGTCAATCACATTAGCAGTATAAAGGTAGAAATGAAGAATTAACTAAATAGGTGAAGAAAAAAAATCCTATAATAAAAGTAAGCATCCAATCATGAGAAAAATGACAAAAACTTCTTTAACTTTATAAACAATGTCAATCTGAAATCTATAGCAAAGATTTAGGGGGAAAGTAGAAGAATCATTGCCTATAAATTCAAGAAAAAGATAAAAATAGCAATTTAAATTTTTTTCAATGGTTTCCCTAAAAATACATATATATATATATATATATATATGAAAATCAGACAAAACTAATATATCACACTTTATGATTCTCAATATATAAAAATACTGACAAAATTTATAGTTAAACATTTGGTAATTTTTTGAATATTAGATCAATGTAAAAAATTATGTTTTCTACTCTAGAAATAATTAGCTAATATAATGAAAAATAAAATATTCACCATAGAACAACAAATAATAAGGTTAGGCAAAAGCAGGTTTCCAGTTGTGGACATGTGAAACACAGAATTTATTCCTGTATTATTTGTTAATTATTGTATCATTTTCCATAGGAACAGCTATAACCTACTTTTGTTTCACCCTGTCCCATAGAAATTAATTTTTGAAAAAATACATGTGCTCTACAGCAAATAGTAACACTGATAATGATTATAGAAAATAATCTGTCTATATGGGAAGTTATCACATACAAAATAAAAGTAACTAGAATATACAAATGCTAAATAAATTACATCATTTATTATGGAAACACTTCACTTTCTAGTTTCATTTCTCTGTTACTTCATAAAATTAATAGTTAAATGCCTTGCTTAGTAAAATATAGTTTTCATGTAAATAACAATTTTAAAACCTATTCAGTTGAGATAAATTGAGGGGTTTTAATGAAAAAAAACAAACAAAAAATGTTTTGAATGAATGTGTACTTAAAATATAATAATAAAACACAATTAAAAATTGGCAAGTTATAAATTTCTGAAGGAACAAGTCTTATGCTACAAAATATAACATGAAGACTTCTTGCAACTCAGTTACAAATAGGTTAAATTAAAATATGGAATTCATTTCACGCTTAGTGTTCTATTGCCATCAAAGTTCTTTCTTTTGTAAGACAACTATATGAAATAAAAAAGAAAATCAGAAATTACATTTTCATACTCCATTCAACTGAAGAAATTAATCACCTGTTCTGAATTAGGGTCCATATTTTATTTCCTCTACTTTTCTATTTGTCCTTGCTATATAACCTGTAATACATTGTCACAGACAAAAAAGCAGCATTTTGTGAACTGAAATGGAAGAGATTTACTCTGTTATTTGTTCAGAAGTGTGTGAACAAAATGATTTAGTTCTAAGGATTTGTGCAGAAATGTGTAACAGATTGACCTCACTTTGAAGGTGACAATTCAAGAGATTGAAATAAATTGAAAGTTTAGTTTTAGATTCATAATCACATTATGTAGAAAATTAAGTAATGAAATTAATAAGGTGAAATTTCTGAATTGATGTGCTTTAAATTTTGATTTCACCTTTTTCCTTTTTTCTATATATTTTTTGTTTGTTTGTGGGATTTTTCTTTAACTTTTAAACCAAAAGACAGCAGTATTGTTTAAGTATAGATCTTAACATGTGCCAGTGAAGCAAGAACAGGGATCTTCTTATGGACTCAACCAGCTCACAGTGGATTTTTTGCAGAGGATTAGTGCCAGTTATGCTCTCTTCACATGAATAATAATTTAAAATTATATATCTCTTTTATTTTCCTTGCCATATTGTACTATTTGTTATGATGGTAATTAACAAATTGTGTTTTCACCAATTTAATTTATTATTATTATTTTTTCATATACAAGAACAAATTATCATGGTACATGCCAAAAATCACCATGATAGAGTAAGTTTTTTAAAAAGGTGAGGCTCTGGTCAGGTAGCTCAGTGGGTTAGAGCATTGTTTGAATACACCAACGCGGCAGGTGTCCTCCCTAGTCAGGGCACATAAAAGAAGCAACCAAAGGCAACCATACATTGATGTTTCTCTCCCTCTCTGCCTCTCTCCCTTCCCCTCTCTCTAAAAATAATGAAGTCTTAAAGAAAAAAGAAGCAACCAATGAATGCCTCAATAAGCAGAACAGCACGCCTCTCCAAGCCTCTCTCGCCCTCAAATTGTGATCATGGTATCTCCCCTGCTTGAAAAGAATTCTCTCTCTCAAATCAATAAACAAAAAATAAAAATAAAAGGAGATAAAATGTACATAGTTGAAATTACTTGGAAGGCAACTTCGTTTTGTTTTTTCTGAGACAAAGGTTGATGCTTTGTCTATTTTTGGTATAAATTTCCATTAAAACGGTCACTGTAATAGACACTTCTGAAATCTGATATTGGGTTGGCCATTATTATGACAAATGTACATATTTTTTTTCTATGAAGGGTTTCTAGCATTATTGATTCATTTAAAATATACACTCTAAGTTTGTGCTAACACTCTAGAAACTCCTAGCTTCCTCGCATGCAAATGTGTTTATAGTTTTTAAATTCTTTGTTCACTTTATTCTTTTTTAAAATTTATTGTTGCTGTGTTACATTCGTCCCCCTTTTTTACCCATTTCTCTTCCCTGTCCCACCCATCTCCCCTTCTCTCATATTCAATCCCCACACTGTTGTTCATATCTATGGTTCAGTTATACTGATTCTTTGACTAGCCACTTCCCCTTTGTTCCCCTTCCCCTCTCCTTTGGTGACTGTTCAAGCTAGATTAATCAAGCACTATGCTAGTGTTTTTTTTTTTTTTTTTTAAGATTTTATTTATTATTTTTAGAAAGAGGGGAAGGGAGAGAGGCAGAGAGGGAGAGAGACATCAATGTATAGTTGCCTTTCACCTGCCTCCAGCTAAGGACCTGGCTGGAGACCTGGCTTGCAACCTGGTTATGTGCCCTGACTGGGAATGGAACCAGTGACCTTTGGACTTGCAGTCCCGTGTCTTATCCACTGAGCCACCAGCCAGGGCTTATGGTAATGTTTAATATACAAGAATAAAACTATTAAAAATTCTGTATTAGAATAGAATGTTAGTTTTTTTTTTTTTTACTAAAACTAAATTTTAAGAACAATAATATCAGATTCTGAAACTTTTTATGTGAAATATCTGTCATGTAGGCATGAAATTATTTTTTAATTAATAAATATATAAATGGATGAATGGATTCCCAGATAACCACAAATGGTCTTTTCTGTTTTTATGAGCTGTTGCCTTAGTAGACCTGTTTTACAATGTATGTAGTGTGACCATCTTAGATTTACTTTGGGATAGAATGTGCTGAAAGGGAAGTGTAATCTCTGGGTGACCGGTTACATACTATAATGGAATAACATAAAGTGATACACGGAAATAAAACAATGATATTGGCAACCTGTGTGGCACATATCATATGCCAAGTTTTTCCCCTTCAGCAAGTCTCTCTTTAGTGACTATGCAGTGCAATTGGTATTGAAGTTTGATTTGTGGCTGGTGAAGGCAACTCATGTCAGGGTGCCAGCACAATCACCTGGAAAGGAAGGAGATCCGTTCTCATATGGACCCATAACAAAACCTGATGTTCACAAAGACCTTTGGCACAGGAGCACAGATTCTTGAAGCCAAGTAACCTTTGCAATAAAAGGGCTTAGGAGAGAAAGGGTGAATAGATGCTTTGTATCCCTTTGTTTGTTTTGACCACCTTGCATCTCAAAGATAATTAATAGCTTTAGAGGTATAAATGGCCTCCCAGCTCAGATTGAATTTAAGTTTCTGTTGCTGATATCAATTCTTCTGGGAATTTATTCATTTAAAAAAAATGGTGGTTTATTTTGTCCCCCTTCAACTAATGAGATTCCATACCTGGCCTTTTTGAAACCTCATGTTGGAGTCTGCTCCACAAAAGAGAAGACTTGAACATGATTTATGACATACATAATGCCTGCATTTTCTTTTAGAAAGGGATTAATGAGCATTATGAAGTATTGTTTGTCAGGCACGAGGAATTTCTCTGTCTATGCAAGGCTGGACCTTCCTGCTGGGTCAGCCGGGGAGACGGCCTTGAAGCTGATCTTGTTCTCAGAGCCCCAGAACACAGAGCCCCCAGGGTAACCCACTTAGCCACTGATGGCACCTTTGGGTATACAGCCTCTCTGTTGTAATGTGTATAGAGCCTCCTTTGTTCTGGTGTGTATACAGTATGCCCTGGCAGTAAGCTAGGTGTGCGCGCACACCGCTGTGTGGGAGAGCAGGGAAACTGCACGTTCCAGCTGACACTCTCAGGGCCTGGAAGCATGAGAGCAGGAGACTAGGGGGCAGGGATGCCCGAACTCTCTGCCGTTGATAACCTAAGTGCAGCTGTGATAGGAGTGGGACAGCAGACCCTGAGCACGCCGACACTCTAGCTACTTGGCCATGGGGTTGTAAGCCTGCCGCTGTAATAAATCATGTCAAATCTCCTGAAGGTTCTGCATAAGTCCTTGTGTGCCACCGGACCAGAAGCCTCCCACTATCGGAATCTGCTGGTCTGGAATCTCGAGGACCTAACATTGTCTAAATACTTTTGCTGGGAAGGTTAAAGATTTTAGAGTTACGCTATTCCAAAGAAAATTTCCATGGTTTTCACAGCACAATTATATTAACCTCTATACTGAATTAAATAGTGTCCCTTCAAAACTTATGTTTACCTGGAATTTGTGAATGTGACCTTATTGGAAAATTGGGTCTTGACAAATGTAATTAAGTTATGATGAGCATAGGCCTTAAGTTAAATCTGATTAAAATATTTATAAAAGAAGAGGGATGTTTTGACACAGACACACTGGGAATAAGGCCAGGTGAAGATGGAGACAAAAACTGGAACTTCAGTGATGGCTAATAAACAGAAGATGTGGGGCCCAAAGGAAGGCTTTTCCCCTGTAGACTTCAAAGAGAGGACGGTGTTATAGCGGACAGCTTGATTTTGAATTTCTAGGGTCCAGAATTGTGGAGCAAAGCTTTCTTTTTAAGACTCTAAGTTTGTCACAGGAAGCAAATTCAGATTCTGGTTCAGGGAAGAAGTTGGGTGTTATTGTGACAAATATCTAAAATATGAAAGTAGCAATAATAAACACATGGAGATTTTTTCTTTTTCACGCGCGCACACACACACACACACACACACACACACACGTTCCATTAAAGGCAATGGATAGAGCCTGGGAGTGTGTGGAAGATTATGATAGTAAAACCTAAAATGCCTTTAAGGAACTTTTAGTAGAAACATGACCAGTAAAGGTGATTCTGGTGAGAACTAAAAGAAATAAACAGAGCCATACAAAAGCTACTACCATCTTAGAAAATACATATGTTGTAATAAACTGAATGTTGCTAGAAACATGAACATTAATGGCCTTTTCTAGTGAGGTCTGATAGAAATGATGGAAATGATGGAAATGAGGAAACTGGAGGAAAGGTTATTCTTCCTATGAAGTGGCATGAAAATTGGCCAACTGTTTACTGCTATTGAATGGAAGGGAGAACTTGGAAGCAATTAACCTGGATGTTTAGCTGAGGAGATTTCATAGTCAGGTATGGAGAGTATGGCCTGATTCCTCCTTAGTGCTTACAGTATTTTGTGGGAGGAAAGAGATAAATGGAGAAATGACTCGTTAAGTATAAAGGAGCCAGCACTTGATGTTTTGGAATATTCTCAGCTGATCCAGACAGCATGCCTGGGAAAAGGGCCAAGGGTGTAGTTGAACAACAATTTATTAAGATAAACTTTAGGCATGTGTTAAGCATGTGACCTGTGGATCTAACAACCTTCTCAGAAGAAGCCAGAAATAGAGATAGACTTATCAGAAAGAACCTGTGGAGACCCTGGTGTCTAATGCCATGAATCCCTTCAACATTAATGGAAGACAAACAAGGGATTTGAGAATTTTATTCCAGCAGAAACACTGATAGCTTGGACTGAAAGGCATAGAGATGGGATGACTGTCTCTTGTCTTAAGCCACCAATTTTGTTTTCTTTTATTGCAGAGGTCCTGCGAAACTAATATGTCTCAGAGAAGGAAAACCACTTTGAACAGTTTCATGCCTAAGGAAGAATATGTTCTTCCTGAATGAAAGGCAGAAGCCTGAGATTAGCTTTATGTGATTTTTCTGTCTTTTGAAAAGAACTCTAATGTCTAATACAATGAGCTCAATGTATTAAAGTACCTGATTATATTAATTGCCAGTGTCACATCCATTTCTATATATCTATACTTTTCACTATACCTACATTTCTATTTTCCTATAAAAGAATAAATGTGCAACAGTGTAGGACAAGAAGGAAATAGCAAAACTAAGAGAACAAGATATACCAAGGAAGGTATAAAACAACAACAACAACAAATAAAAAAGAGTTCAGGAGCATTCTAGGTTAGATCATATGATAAAGACAGTGATTGAAAACTTATGTCCCTCTGAGTGCTCTATAGGCAAATTAAATGAAAGAAGCACATCACATGCTTATACATTGAACTTGAGAAGATTTCTTATTTATTTATACAAAGAAATGTGTTCTCTCAAAATTTTCTTGAAACTACTGTTTCAAAAATGCTTTCTAGTTCCATTAAAATGCATTTTCCTGCTTTTGATTGTGCCATTGTTAGAGCTACATGGGCTTTGTGGCAACTATTTAACTCTACCATTGTGTTGTATAAACAGCTATAGATAATAATAAAAGAGTGAGTAAGGCTGTTTTTATTTACAGAATAAAGCACAGGATAGATTTGGCCCATGAATCCTGGCTTACTGATTTCTGTTGTAAATGACAACAGAATTAATAATACTTTTCTTTTCTACCAAAAAGATGTGTAGACATCTATGCAATATAGTGCCTGACATTAAAGTCAAAGTCTGAGTTGCATTTATATGGAATATGGCAATACCACCACCATACTAGGTAGGCTTCTGAAATTCTTGACGCTGATCGTTTTAACACACTGCTATTCTGATGTGCAGTTCTGAATGTGTTAGTTTCCTGCAAAAACATCTTCATAAGATTTCCCAGTAATAATAGAAGAAGGCTCAAACTCTCAGCCTCCCAGCCTGCAGGCTTCCTTAAAATTACTCCCATTATGCCCCTTAACACATTTTGTTAAATTGAAATGCTGCCTTCATGCACCCCCTTCTCTCTGGTCATTCTTTTCCTTCCAATTTGATGTCTGTATTCACAGCTAACTGAAATGTCACTTTTCCTCTTTTTCTAATAAAAATGTTCCTCATCCCCCAATAGATGCCTGTCTTGTTAGAGCTTCCACAACTTCTATTTTATGCATACTTTATTTATGTCACTTTATTATTACATCCTGCTTGTATCCTTTGTATCTCTTTTATTATAATAAGATATTTGAAGATAGGGCTGGTGTCTGACTCATCATTATTTGTTCTCAAAGTATCGCATTAGGTGCCAAATACATACATTTTTGAGTAAATGTATGAAGGAAAACTGTAACATAGCTTTATTTGGAAGATGAGATTCTATTTTATTTTATTTTATTCTATTTTATTTATAAATCTATTCTTAGTCACCCTATTTTGCATAGAACCTAAGTCATATTGCCTAAAGCTTTTTTCTTGCTGCAGCTATATTATGAATGTGCAATGCATACATGTACACACATGTTTTCTTTCATATTTTTTAAGTAAATATTTGATTAAATATGGGGATCCTTAAAGTAGGAAGGATCTTTTCAGAATAAAATGAAGGCATGTTCAAGAACAGGAGTACAGAACTCAACAATGACCTTGGTTTTCAGATTTTAACTCTTAAACCAATGACAACAAACTAGCTTACTTATATAGAGTTTCTGTTACAAACTAAGTGCTTAGCACAGATAAGGCATATAGTTGGTACTTCAGTTAATTTTGGGTTTTAGAATCAATCAATAGTGACTGACAGTCATATATATTATAAATTATATATAACACTATATGCAATGGTGTACACAGTTCTCAATGTGTACACTCATCATTAGTATTACTGTAATAGCTTTCACTTTTCAAATAGTTCAAGCTAAATTTCCATTTGTGTTACTTTCTGTGCTCTGTGACAACAGCTGTTAACATTCCCCAACAGTGCAACCACAGCAAATCCCACATATGGTCCTTATGGGGTGTCAGTGATGGCAACTCTCAATGCATCAATCAATATGTGTAAAAGCTGTAGTTAACTGAGCCATGTAGGAAGAACACAAGTTGTAATAGGTCAGCATTAGTATTTATGTTGAGTAAAGCAATTTACACCAGGATACAAAAATATTTAAGGGTTGAAAAAAATCAGAATTTGTTTTCAACAGAGAAACACCATACAATTTGTTAGTTTTCTTTCTCCTTTTTAAAATAAAATAATACGAGAGGCTTCTCTGGCTTCCTCTTTTCATAAATTGAATATAAATAGCTGAATTTATATTTAGCATATTAGAATTATCTTACTTTATTTAATAAATATAATTCACTAATAAATAAAACATCATAGGCCATAGCAAACACACACATACACACACACACACACACACACATACACACACACAAGCACATGCTAAAAGTCTGGAAAGTTAGTCCATTTTCCTGCTCAAATTAGACATTTAATAATTCTTTTTTTTCAGTGTATAGTACATATACACTTTCCGTTCCAATGTGAACCCCCTGAGGGTCAGGATTTTGGTAATTGAGTTAGTTTCTGGTTTATGAAGCCACTGCCCCTGTGAGAACTTAGATTTTGGAAACATTAATAGCATCTAAGTCCACTGGTTGCTACTACAAACCACTAAACTGTACTCTCAAAACTTGGCACGTACTTTTACTGTAGCCTTTGAATATTTTAGTATCAGTTTAATGTGCACCAGTTTAATTGTAAATCAGATTTTCTACCATATCAAAGTTAAAGAAGCTTCTCCAAACATGATGTAGATAACTGAACACCTCATTTTAGTCTTACCCAGTAGAACAATTTAAATGTAATATTTGGAAAAGTACTGCTCTTGAGCCAACCAGGCAAGAGATGCTGCTGTCATGCCTTAGGGGCTCGGGTGGGGGAATATTTAGTCTGATGCGAAGGGCAAAAAAGTAACTAGCCCAGCAGCATGCTGCAGGTCGGGCTCCCTGAAGCTAGGTAGTAGACCAAAATTGAAGTGGTACCCTCTATATGCCAAGGCCCAAAAGAGCAACCTTAAATGATTGCAGGAGTGCATTGCAGGGCTGAGACCACGTATAAATGCAGTAGCCTGTAGTCTGATGAGTCAGGAGACCTCATGTCAAAAATAAATGTTTTTATTTTTGTTGCTGTTGTTATAGACATTATATTTTCATAACTACCATTTTACGTCTGTCATTATTGGCTATCAGCTTAAATAGTTCTCAATTATTTTTATCAGCCTGATGGTACACTTGTCCTGGATGTTAGGCATTTGGTCTTGCAAAATTATCACCTGGGTTGCGACTTTCAGCTGGATTTTGTACTATAGTGATCCTGATAAAATCCAAGAAGTTGTAACTCAGAAACAAATGTCAAATAAGTTTGTGTGTGTGTGTGTGTGTGTGTGTGTATCTCTGACATTTTATTAATACATTTCAGTTTGTTTGATATTAAAGTGTCATATAAAATTGTGATAGAATGAAGATAATCATTCACCTCTAGATATGCATCTCATTGAATTGTTCATTTGTGCTATAGTTTCACTTACTATAAATAACATTTTAACATTTAAATTGGTAGAGGATAGAGAGAGAAAGAGGGAGAGAGGGAGATAATGAGAACAGGATGCAAGTCATGGAAGACAGAGAAGAGAATTGTGCAAGGAAAGAAAAATTGCAAATAGTTTAATAATTTAGACCAAGAATGAGGAGTCTTTTGCAATAGTTAAAATGAGCGAAGGTAAGAGAAATGTTAGGAGGTTAATTATTACAGGTTACAAGAGTCACAGCTTTCAGGAGTTTAAGTGTATTTATTTATTTTAATTAGGGACGTGAGTATTTGGAACTCTACATTAGAACAGTTTTGGAGTTTGACAGACTTCGGAAATTTTTTTTTTTTTTTTAATTTTATTGTTGTTGTATTACATCCATCCCCTTTTTGCGCCCCTCTGTCCCCCTCCCCACCACGCCATTCCCCGCAAAGTCAATCCCACCTGTTGTCCATGTCATGGTTCCTTTATACTAGGTTCTTGTCTAAGCTGCTCCCCTTTCTTGCCTCTGCCTCCCCCCTCCCCCCAACCCCTTTCTCCCTGACCACTGAAGGCCTATTCATTGTATTTATATATTTGGTTCTGTTTTGCTTGTTGTTAGTTTTGCTCATTATTGTCCTGTAATGGGTGAGATCATATGACATTTGTCCTTCCCTGACTGGCTTATTTCACTAAGCATAATACTCTCCAGTTCCATCCATGTTGTTGCAAAGGGTAGGAGTTCCTTCTTTTTTTCTGCTATATAGAATTCCATTGTGTAAATGTACCAAAGTTTTTTGATCCAATCATCCATTGATGGGCACTTAGGCTGTTTCCAGCACTTGGCTATTGTAAATAGTGCCGCTATGAACATAGGATAAATCTTGATACAGGGAGAGCAGACTAGATCATGGGGCAGTGGAGGGGCTGAGGGCGGGAGGGGTTGCAGGAAACGCTGGAGTTGTTTTCCAAGACAAATAAACCTGCACAGTCACATCTCACTGCCTGGGCAACCAAGCTAGCCTGGTGCGTTGGGACAGATTCCATCGCAGGCAGACACACTGCAGGCGGAAGCCTTGCCGGAATGGGGGCAGACTGAAGAGTGTGATAAATGGAGGGAAAAATCCTCCTATCACCTTCCAGTCCTGGATTGAAGGGGGGAACTAGATGTCACAGAGGTTTGCCATGGCAATTTAAGGTGATGCAACCTGCAATGCAGGTCCAGCCTCTGGATTGGCTGGGGAAACTGGACCCTTCCAGAGTGCTAGGAATTTGGGGCCGGGAGATATAAATGGAAGGAGGGCAGAGCCTCCACCCTCCTCCTTTCCCTCACTGGCCTGGGCCAGAGCCAGTTCACACGGAGGCAAAGTCCTGTGCGCTGGGCTGCACCTCAGAGGTGCGTGCTCCTGAGACGGCCGACAGGCAGCCGTGGAGTCCTCTGAGCTACACACAGGGCTCGGATCAGCCCTTCTCGTGCTCTGAGATCAGTGCAGGGACGAGCAGGCTGGAGTGCTTGTGGCTCCGGGGGCTGGGGCAGCTCCACAGATCGAGCCCCTGCAGGACAGGCTGCAGCGTCCTGGAGCTGCCCGGCCCCGTGTGGGTGGTGTGGTTGCACCTGTCCCCACGACACACCCTCCAGGGGGTGAGCCCTCGTGTTCCAGAAGGACCGATAGGGATGAAGCGGGGTTTTTGGACACTGTTTTTGGTTCTGGGTATGGCTGGGTTATTTGTGTGTGATTGGTATGGAGTGGGGAGTCCCCTGCTCCCCTAAATGGTGCAACACTTAATAAAGACCTATTTCCTTCCCCACCACCCTTTGTGTTACGCCACTCACTGTTGAGTGGCGGGCAAGCGAATCCTACTTTTGTTTGGGAACAACCTTACTTCCTGCGTTTAGCGCTTCGTTTATTCGGCCAAGTTTATTAAACAGTTTGAGGTTTGGTTCGCATGCAAAACTAGAATAATTTATCTACTCAAAGAATTATTATAAAAATTAAGTGAAAAAAGTAAATATTGGCTGCTCTGGACTAATTAACATCTTGCGGGCATCAGTAAATCCTGTTTAATGCTGGTGCTTTTTCTGATTTTTTTCCTCTCAACATATGACAATGAGAACGGTACACATAATTGAAATTCACTTTCACTGCCCAGAGTTGGGATTATTTGTGTTGATTTGTATAAAAATCCCACAACTAATGGAACCAGCTTGTGAATTAATAAACACTTCTTACTGATTTAATTAATTTTTCTATTTATTATCTAAAACCTCAGTCTCTTTCACATGAATAGCAGCAGTAGACCACTGTTTTCACACTGGAATGTTGCTACTTAAATATATTATTTATAATTTCAATTTCATTTATAATTTCTGGATTAATTTTACCCTGGTAATATTAGAAATCTTTTGGTATATAATTTTTATCTTGATATCAATTTGTTATTATCCTTAAAAGTAGGTCATGTATATATACCATGCAAAATACTTTTGAAATGTGTCATACATATTTGCAGTGAGTGGAGCTTGAACCACAATGTTCTGGACTTTTCTCCCAGTTGACCTTAGTATATTGTCTATATTTTTTTATATGGAGTTCAAATTTCACCCTCATCTAGCTCATGGGTTTCAGCTTGTATTTATGATAACCCTGAGACAACATTAATGTCTTGCTTAAATTCTGACATAATCTGTGTATAGAGTCTATGTAATCTCTCAATAAAGGAATTGATGTCAATCTAGCATGTCTGATACCGACCCATTACTACTTTCTTTTTCAAATATTTATCAGTATGTCTTTAAATAATTCACTTAAAGATTTGGTCTGGATCCAAATTCATTAGTGTGTATTTTTTCCATTAGTTTTGCCCTTTCAAAAATTGAAATATCATTGTCCTATATGTTTTTTTTCCCACAACGTTCCAACTAGCCATGATTACTCGAAAATTACTACCAATGCCCTACCAGTTTTACTACAACTTTTCTCAGTGGCCTCATAGTAATTGTTTCTGTAGCTTAAGATAAAATTCACAGAAGGATGTATATTTTTTAATATCTCCACAACCACCTTTAGCTTTTTTTCTTTTTAAAGATTTTTATTTATTATTTCCAGAGAGAGAGAGGAAGGGAGAGATGCAGAGAGGGAGAGAAACATCAATGTATGGTTGCCTTTCACCTGCCTCCAGCCACAGACCTGGCTGGAAACCTGGCTGGAAAACCTGGTTATGTTCCCTGGCTGGGGAATCGAACCTGCGACCTTTGGGTTTGCAGGCCGGCACCTTATCCTCTGTGCTACCAGCCAGGGCTACCTTTAGCTTCTGTTCATATTATACATCTATTCTACCTTTTCTATGATGACGATTCGGCTCTTTGACAGAGGCCAGAAAAGTAAAAACCAGGTGTTATTGCTGTCTGCTAAATTTACTACTCCAACCTGTGAGTATATAGTTTCTTTGTTCCTCTTAATCTAGTGTAACTAGAAATTCTCATCCTCCCTTTCTTTTTCTACTGTATCATTTTAAAGAAACTCAAGGCACTCTGAGTAGGCATACTTGACCCTGGGAACACATTATACTTCTTTTCACAAAGGAGTCAATTGTTAGATGTAATCAAATGTATTTACCATGTAATTTTAGTTATAATCTATCTAGTACTCAAATGTTTGCTCTCTGATAGCTATAGGAGATGTTGGTTATTTTATTTGTCAAAGAAACTATTTTCTGTGTGTTTAAATCTGGTTTGGAAGGGTAATGCTGGAGGCCTTGTGGATTTCAAGTTTGGTATTTAGCATTTCCTCAGCCAAACTGTGTGAAAGTATGTCCAAAAATATTCTAAGAATTTTGAAAGTAAAAGCAAATAACCCCTGTCTTAAGTAGTGTTTACCGGGACACAGAGTATTATATGCAAATTTGCTTGCCTGTGGCTTATTGGAAAGCGCTCTTTGGATCAACATCTAGTATGAAGTGAAGTAAGAAAGACTGGGATCAGGTGAGGTTGTAATGCTCAGCAAGAAGCTCTAATTTGAGGTGTTCTTACTTTAAGCAAGATGGTTGGGGTTTCATAGCCCTGCATTAGTCAGACAAGGGTCAGGGCTGCCTATGATGAAGAGATAGCCTCAAGTGAAGTAGTTGCCTTCAGTGTAGGGTATTTTTTTGAAAATGAATTCCTCAATTCTAAGGGCTATCTGGAACACCATAGTGTCTACTGCAATTTACCTGTTGCATCACTAAGCTTCATTTACTTCATGTAATAACAGACTGACCCCATCTGTGAAATTCTGATGGGTGCTTTTTCCTGGGGAAACTTAGAGAAGGAAGCTTGGAAGACCAACAATACACCACCCACTACAGCTGGTCTTAGCACTGAAACTGATACTCATTATCTCTTCCTCCTACTACTTATTCTAGCATCCCTTCATTGTTTAGAAACTAATACAGAGGTGCCTTACTAGGTGGGGTGATCTAGCCACTCATCCTTGAAAATTCTGCATCCTCCCTCATCAAGCCTTTTGTATGCCGTATCTGCTATATGTATCAATATATGATAAAATGTGCATGCAGGTGATTCATAAGAGCACAATAACTGTAGTTTTGAAGGTTTCTTGTTCTTGGGGAATCTGGTCCCGCAGTAACATCTTTGTTGCCCATCAATTTTGTCCTAGGCTTGTTCCACTCTATTAATTATCACCATCATTCTGTGTCTCAGGCCACCCTGGTTACCATCTGACATGGACACCTGTTCATAATGTATATACCCAATCATTATGCCTCTACTTGATCTCAGTTCTGTAATATTTTGGCCCTCATTTCCAGCCTACAGAGGACAGCCTCTATTGAGATTCTCAGTAAGGCTCTTTGTCGTGTTCTTCCTAGAACATTCCTTGTGGCTGTAGTAAATGGACTGTCTTTTAGGCTGTCTTATGGAGATTAGTCAGCCAGTAAGCTTTCTGTCTTAGTCTGTGTATCTATTCCAACATGCCAACTTTTCTACTAGAGCCAATAATCTACTTCCACTGTCTACTATGGCGATTCTAGAATTTCTACCTCACATAATGTGGACATCCATTACTGCTGGCTTCTAAGAGCTGTTCTAGTTGTGTATTAATATCATGTCTTGGGTGTTAAATCTTGTACTGTGGGAGAATGTTCCATATTGATAAATTCTCATTTATCTAACTATGTATTACAGACCTAGATCCAGCACCCTTGGGCTCCATTCCTAAGCATATTGTCTCTTCTGCTGGTATAGGCAATGCAGCTCTGTTAGGCTATAATCCCCTTTTCCCTGAGCAGACCTGACATTTTCGTGACCAAATTATATTACCCTTTAACCCTAGATATTGGTCTAGTGGCTAGAATGAGAGATAAAGCTAGAGTTTGAGGGGGTCGTATATTGTCTGGTGAAGCAGGGGCGTCTGCATCCTCTTCATGGGGAAGGAAATGTGGGTTTAACTGAGAGACTTGGGTTACCTCTATAAACCCAGAGGGTCCAGAGGGAGCTGGGTTTTCAAAAAAAGTTTCAGTACAGTTATCTTGAGTCTCTTATCTACAGATCTCGGTGTTTCATTCCTTCCCAATCAGGACTCTGATTTTAATTTATTAGCTCCACTACACTCCTAATAAAGTCCTCGGCAAGATCTTACTTTCTTTGTTCTCTGGATGTAGGAGATAATAGTATCTTTAATAAGCTCCCAAGGGGACCATGTTAGTTTCACATTTTATCTTATGTTGGTAGAAAATCAACATTATTGGTTCTCCTCCAAATTATAAGTAGCCCTCCAGAATAATCATTCATTTTCATGGTTCTTAAAAGTACTTTTCCCCCAAACCTCACAAATACCTGAGAGTCTATCTGTCAGTGTATTCCTTTGCATTGGGAAACCATCCTGGTTCATCACCACTGAGAGCTCTGGGGTAATGAAGGCTCAGTCCGTAGGAGTCATCTGGGCAGTGCACTGCAGCATCCACTGCCTAATTTCATAAAGTTTACAACATAGCAAAATAAAACTTATTTTCGTTAGGGGGATGTGATATAATGGGGCAATATAATGGAATGTTGTACTATCAATTATATTTCAGCCAACATGGTAATGATACACTGAGTGAAAAATAAAACATTTTCAAAAAAAATATACTGACAAAATTATTGATATGTTGATTAAAAGTTTTCTCTTTTCTTTACTCACTTGGTTTCTAATGAGTATTGAAATAATATCAATTATTACACTTTCAGCTTCAGGTAACAGAATACCCCCCAAAAAGTGACTAAAATAATGTCGACATGCATTAATTCACAGATCAGTAGGGTGTGAGATAAGCATTTTACAGGGCTACTTCAGAAGCTCCACCATTTCAACTGGAGGTTAGGGATTTCTCTATTTTCTCTCAGGCCTTGGTTACATTCCAAACATTGCATCCTGACAAAAGTGTTTCACAAACAGGAAGTGGATATGGGTAAAAATTAATTTTTTTCTGTCTATTTATGTCATAAGTAAAAACAAAATAAGTTCCTTATACCCATTATGTAGAAATTTTTCACTTCATTACTCGTATAAATTCAAAAAGAGATAAAATCACTTGTTAGGAACCAATTGATTAATTGCCTGAAACAGGACATATTGGCTCCCATACCCACTAAATTAGCATGTTTAAGGAAAAGAAGAGGGTAATCATTGTTCAGTTGGCAAACAATTTTTTTTTTTTTTGCCACAGGTACTGTAGGGAAATAAGACTCATGTAAATCAGCATGTGGAATGAGATGTTCACATTTAAGAAATAGCAAGTGTGATTCTATTAAACAAAATTTCCTTAACTCCCACAGGAATAATTTTTTTTTTTTTTAACGTGGAAAACACTGTTTTGAAAGAGTTTTAACAAACCTAATGGCTTGGTGATTATTATATGTCTCATTATTTAATATTTTGCATTAAAATACTGTCATTATTTTAAGGTATGGCAGGCATATCAGTATGCCAATTGAAAATTATGACAACTAAATTTTTACTTCAATGTTGTTTTTCTCCTTAACTATTCAAAATGTTCTGTTATTTCAGAAAGATAAATGGTTTATTATCAGAGCATAATATTCTTGCTTTTTTCTGTCCTACAATACACACACATAAACACACAGGCAATCACAGTGCACTACTGCTCTTAGTTATAGATACTGCCTTCAGCTAGAGTATGTTTTAAAGGAAGCAATTTATTTCAAATCATTTATAAATGAGTGAATTCAGTATCTGCTTCTGTAACTTCTCTTATGCTTTTCTTCTAGCTCTTTGACACAGCTTAGTTTGACTTTCTGTCAGTACCAGTACACAGGCCTGGAACATTTTTGGCTTTTGCCTTCTAATAGCTCTTCACACTTGTAACATTCCTCCTCATTCTTATTTCTATGTTTCCACTTCTTTGCTTTGGTAACTAAAGCAACGTCACTGAAGTGTGACTGCAGGTCTCTCACCTATGTCTCTTCCACAGTTTAGCTTGCCAGCTGAGTGACCCAAAGGTTAAAGTTCAACCTTTCACTGTAAGATTTAAAGTTTTTTCCCTACATTTAACCTTTGACAATCTAAGTTTTAAATATTGGACAAATCAATAAATATTCAGAAAGAATTTTTCTATAAGGAAGTGTCTCTGAAAGAAAATAAAACTTCTCTATATGTTTACATTCTAATCTTTATGTTTTTTTCAATAAAAATTAACTGACATTTTATATTTTTGGATTTGTTTCTCTTCCAGGATAACCATTTAAGATTTTCTGCATTGTTATATATTTTAAAGAGACTGGTTAATCATTATATTTTTATCTTACAGTATTAAAATTTCAAAGTGCATATGGATATATCACATATAAAATAAATACTCAAAATGAATTTTTTAACTTTAAAATGTTGTTTTTATTAATTCACTTTATTCATCACCTATACATGAGGTAAATAATGGGAATACAAAGAACATATGTAATATTAAGTGCAAACTAATGTAGATTTCCTGTCATGGAGAATCATGTATTAATCTGCACTCCACTCAAATAGTTTTCCATCAAAGTTTATAAAATAATCAATTTCTTCCACAAACACAGCATATAGTTGCAATAGCTGTAGCAGTTTACTCTTGCAAAGCGTTATGATTATTACATTAGAACAAACTGACTCTAGGTGGTTTCTCCTGAAAATTAATGGGAATCATTGAAGAATTATAAGCAAGAGTAACAGAATCAGTTAAGTTATTACTGTGTCATTGCAGAAAATGAATCAGAGAGGAAAAGGTGCTTAAATAAGGGGAACTACCTGGGAGTAATATTAATTTAGCAACCACTGGATAGTCCACAGCTTTGATACTGAAGAGGTCGCTGGAATTTCTTTAAATAATAGTTTCAAAGGTTAACTAACAAATTGAAGGAGCTCAGCCATCATGTACCCATGAGGCACCAACAATAGAACTGATTAGAAAGTACAGGCACTGGAGTCAGATAACTTGGGTTTGTTCTCAGCACTTTTACTTATTTGATCTGTGACCTTGAACAGGGTATCAATTCTTTTCTAAGCCTCTGCTTATACATATGTAAAGCAGGGAGAATTGGGGTTGATGCCCCATTAGCCGCCACTCATAAAGTGGTGATGAAGTAAATTAGATTAAACAGGAATCCTTATAATGGCATTGGGCAGAATCTTATCATCATTGTTTTTAAGATGTTTATTTCTTGCAGTTTTCATGAACCCTTTAATTGAAACAAATATAAGAAAACCTTTTCATGTCGTAAATCATCCATGTCTCTGATATTTTATAAAGCTATATCTTTCTTTCCTTAAATAATAAATTCTGCATATGAAAACTGGTATATTCTAATAAATTAGAATTATTTCTGAAAGTTTGATCTGTAATCTTGAATATATAAAAATATATACATATGTGTGTGTGTATACGTAATTGGCTAAGCAGTCTGTTATGTTTTGTTTTGTTTTGTTTTTTGCAGATGGCTCTAACAGTGCTTAGTTGTTTTTAACTTCATTTGAAACAATTTTGAATTTTGTTAGGTTGTATTGTGATAATGTTCACATCAGGTTGCATTAAAAAGAACTTATTAAAATTGGTGAATTTTTGTGCAGCCATTTTAATAATGAAGATGGAATAAGATATGCAATATTTTCATCATATTATGCTTTATTATTTCAAGAAAGGCAAAAATGCAACTGAAAAACCAAAAGAAAAGATTTGTGCAGTTTATGGAGAAGGTGTTGTGACTCGTCAAATGTATCCAAAGTGGTTTGCAAAGTTCCTTAGTACTTTGGCCAAATAATTATTTACTGTGGGGCTGTCTTATGTCTTAGAAGATGTTCAGCAGCACCCCTGGCTTCTACTCACTGGAAACCAATAGCAAGAGATAGCTGACATACTCAAAATATCCAAATCAAGAATGTTACTGATAAAAATGAGAAATGTATCTTATGTAATGTAATCATGACACTAGAATTGCTTTGAAACTCTACTTGATATTTATTATTGCATTAGCTATTTTAATAATTTTATAATAATATTTATGTTTGCTTCATTTTCAAATATGTTTGTCATAATTCAAAGCAAAATTGAACATCCATTTATGATAAAAATACACAACAAAGTGGGCTTAGAAGAAACATACCTCAACATAATAATGGCTATATATGACAAAACCATAACTGACATAATGATCAATGGTGAAAGGTAGAAAACCTTTTCTCTAAGAACAGAAATAAGACAAGGGTATTCACTCTTACACTCCTAGTCAATTGAGTACTGGCAGTAGTAGCCAAAGCAATTAAGCAAGAAAAATAAAAGTAATCAGAACTGGAAAGAAAAAGAGTAAAATTACCTTTATTTACAGATGACATAATTATATATATATATATATATATATATATATATATATATATATATGTGTGTGTGTGTGTGTGTGTGTGTGTGTGTGTATAAATATATGAAATCCTGAAGACTTTACCCCAAGGCTGCTAGATGTAATTAACAAATTCAATAAAGTTGCAGGATACAAATTAACAGGCAAAAATCAGTAGTGTTTCTATACATTAATAATACATTACCTGAAAAACAAATAAAGTAATCCCGCTTACAATATTATCAAAAACAATAATATACTTAGGAATAAATTTTACCAAGGAGGCAAAAAGTCTCTATAGTGAAAACTAGGAAAAACTGATAAAAGAAATTAAAGAGACACAAATAAGTGGAGAGATATTCGATGTTCTTGAATTGAAGAATGAATAATGTTAAAATGTCCAAACTACCCAATGACATCTGTAGATTCAATGCAATGCCTATCAAGATTCCAATTTATATGGAATCACAAAAGATCCCAAATGGTGAAAGCAATCCCAAGAAAGAAGAATGGAGTGGGAGGCATGGTATTTTCTGATTTCAACCTATGTTATTGTCAAGGGAAAGGAAGTTCCCTGCCTATAAATGGTGGGTCTTTCTATGGGGTCAGCTGAGGAGTTAGCCTTGGAGTTAATTTTATCACCAGAGCCTCTGGAGCACTGGGCTCCAAAGATAACTGATTTAGCAACTTTGAGCAGGCTGATGTTACCCCTTATGTAACTCTTTGGCATAAAGCTTCTTTTGTTCCAATGTGTATAAGACTGCCCTTGCTATAAGCTTGTTGTTGTGGAAGAGTAGAAAAACTGTGCATGGGAACACCAGCACTCTCCAGTGCCTGGCCTCTGTGGAAGCAGGAGAGTGGGTGTGGAAATGCCTGTACTCTCTGTGGTCATTAACTGTTGCTGTAAAAGAGTGGGACGGCTGAATATGAGCATATCAACACTCTCAGCTGCTGGGCCATATAGTTGTTAGCTTGCTGCTGCAATAAAGCATGCAAACCATCCTGAAGGCTCTGCACAAGTTCTCCTTCACCCTCACACCAGGGCCCTCCCTGCTGTCATCACTTGGTGGTCTTGGACCCAAAGAGTGGACCTGACAATTATAAAGTTATAATAATCAAAATAGTATCTTGCTGACATAAAAACAGGAACATAGCCCAATGGAACAGATTTAATAACCCAGAAATAAATATATATATATATATATATATATATATATATAGTCAATTAATATTTGACAAGGAAGCCAAAAATATTCAATGTAGAAAAGACTCTCTTCAATAAATGGTGCTGGAAAAAAAATGGAATATTCACATCTAGAAGAATGAAACTGGAGTCTTATCTTTATACCACTCACCAAAATTAACTAAATGGATTAAATAGTTAAATGTCGGCACTGAAACCATAAAAATCCTAGAAGAAATCATGGGAAAAAACACTCATGACATGGAACTTGGGAATGATTATTTTTTGCTTATGACACCTAAAGCGCAACCAACAAAAACAAAGTAAATGAGAGACACTACAGCAAACTAAAAAGCTCTGCACAAAGAAATGACCAACAAAATTAAAAAATGAGTATAGGAGAAAATAGTTGCAAATCATATCTGTTAAGGGGTTAATATTCAAAACACAGATAAAGAACCTCACACAATAGCAAAATAAATATTAATAAAAATTGTGCAATGGACTTGAATAGAGATCTTTCCAAAGACATGCAGATGGCTCTAAGGTTCATAAAAATGTGACCAACATCACTAATCATTAGGAAAATATACACAAGATACAAACTTTCATTGTATAAAATAAATAATAATTGAGTATATCATATACAACATGACCATAGTATAATGTTAGAATGTTGCTAAGAGAGTAGATCCTAAAAGTTTGCATCAAGAGGAAAATAAATATTTTTGTACCCACATAAGATGATGGATGTTAACTCAACTTACTGTGGTAATTTTTTCACTTCACAATATATGTCCTGCAAGTTATTATACTGTACATCATAAACTATCCTACATCAATTGATTTAAATAAAACTGAAAGAATAAAAAGCAGAAGGAATATAAGAAAACTTCAGGCATAACCATTCTATATTATTTACATATATTATTGTATCTGTGTTTGTATATTGACTCAGTATATAAAAGGTATTTTTGTGTATTATGAGTAAGAAGTTTTAAAAGTTGTTTTTTAATTCATTATTTTTGTAGAGAGAAGGGCAGGGAGGGAGTAAGAAAGGGAGAGAAACGTCCATGTATGGTTACCTTTTACCTGCCTCCAGTTGGAGACCTGGCTGGAGACCTGGCTTGCAACCTCGTACTGTGCCCTGGCTGGGAATTGAACCAGTGACCTTTGGGTTCTCAGGCTGGTGCCTATTCACTGCCACCAGATAGGGCTCTAGTTTTGATTTTTAAAATAACTTATCAACTTACTAACAAATATTAATTATTTGCCAATGTCCTTGAATAGATATTTCTATATATTCTCATATTGAATTTGTCAAGTTACTTATATGATTTCTTAAAATGGAACTTATTTTAAGATTTTTAATGGAAAAAAGTGTGAGAACTTGACCTATATCAAATGATTCAAAGAAAAAGCTATATGGAGTTTATTATATGTATTTTTCACTTTATTTTATTCAGACTCATAGATGCAGCAATTCTAGCATCCCTTAGCAACGAGAGCATTATCTGGGTCAAAATGACCATTTCACAGGAAGTCATTGTGGAATGAGACATGTATTTTAGTAAAGATTTTCATTTTTCCAAGGTAAAGTGAGGAATGCCACATATTGAAAGTTAATTTACTTTGTCAATTTAATGATCAAATGTGTAATTATATTTACTGGTCAATAGATCTGAGTTCAGTGGGTAGTGGCACAGCTTGAGATAGTGTGCACAGAGAAGAAAACGGAATCCAAAAATGAGAGGCAGCCATGCTACTGTTGAACTGTACTGGCCACGTGCCCCCATTTCCTATTCACACTTATTCACCAAGCATTCTGATGGTTGCGTATGCTACAGATGGAATTCAGAACAATAAAATTATGATTGCTGGTGCACATCTTGAAATAATAGAATTCTTTGTTAGTACTTTATATCCAGCTGTGATGTCTGAAATAAATTGAACATAGTTTTTAATTGGGTTGGCAGAATCCATGAACATATGACCCTTTGCTCTCTGCAGCCAAGACCATGTAGAACTTTGTAATAGCTGCTTATTCAAAGTGTTTCTTTATAAAATTGTATAAAGACCTTTTAAAATGATATCCAAGAACAAAGTCCTAGGTTAAATAAAATGATTTCTCTTTATTTAGAACATAGCTTAGAATAGGTTATTGGAGTTGACTTCCTTGGTATTTTGAAGACAACGTAGTTGATTTCTTTCTGCATTACCAATGGGAAAATGATGGCAACTAACCTTGGAAGCCATGAAAACTGTCCCTGAATATTATACACCAAGTTTTAAAAATATAATTGCATAAATAAGATATGAAAATGACAGTAAATATTAGAAATTAATGAAGATAATAGAAATATCATTAAAACAAATTCTAATATAAGTATATGAGTGAAGAAATTTTCTCTAGGGAAAACAAATTTCAAAGGTGAACCTTGCCTAAAGATTTTATCATCTTAAAAGGTTAAATTCAGTTTCAATGTTTCCATTTTTTGAGTGTGTGTGTGTATGTGTGTGTATGTGTGTGTGTGTGCTGTTAAAAGATAAAAGCATGGAGCAGATTACTTTTGTTTGTAGCTGAGGACATTTTTCACTGCTTTCTAGGGAGAGAGGAAGGGAGATGAGAGAAAGAGAGAGACAGAGACAGAGGCATTGATGTGAGAGAGAAAACATCCTGTACACACCCTGACAGGGATTTGAAGCTGCCATAACATTTTGGTTTACAGGACGATGCTTCAACTGACAGAGCCACACTGGCCAGGTTGGAACAGATGACTTTTGCTTTCCAGGAGACATTAAAGTTTTATACAAAGATCAACCCACAGCCTGCTTTGTGTTAGAGGACATTGGCAAACTGGAGCGTTATGCAATTAAGAATGATAAATCTGTGCACCAACCAACTGGCTGTCAGTTAGTGTTGGTTTTACAATATCCCTCTCTATAACCTAAAGGCTTAAAACAGCAACCATGTGTTAAGCTCATATTCTGCAAATCAGCTATTGGAACCAGGTTCAGATAGGCATGTTTTCTGAATTGGCTGATCTTGTCCGAACTTACTCATATACCATTGTTGCTGCTGTCGCACTGGCTGGTTTACGATGGCTTCAGCTAGGAAGTCTGCAATAAATAACTGCAACTCCTCTCTAGCAGGCTACTCATGTTTATTTATATGGAAAGTTGTAGTTAGTATAGCAGCAAGATGACAGTCCATACACCAGGCCTTAGTCCCTGATTGCTCCCTATTTGCTGTTTTCCAAGGCATGTCACTTGGCCTTGTGGAAAGTAAATTTGGTAAGGAACCAACAAAGGATGTGTTTCTTGGAGGTAGGAAAGGCTATTACTTCAATTAGTCCACTTCAGCAAGCTACTTTTCAGGGGTGACAATAAGAGATTTGGCATGATCCAAGCAAGTTGAGATACAGGGCCAGATGCCTATTTATTTTGGAAACAATATGTCTAATATTTTATTTAGGTTTCAGCTGGATACTTTGTCATGCTGTAATCCCATTTCAAGTCCCAAAATTTCAACAAGAGTTTATTTTTTCCTTCTTTTTAATGTAGTAACATTTTTAGTGGATACTGTGATATTCTGAGTTTATAAATTATATATATGTTATCACAGTCGGAACCTAGAAATGCTCAAGAAAGTTTAGCTACCATTATTATATACTTACTCTTCTACTGAATCTTCCTCATTATGATTTAGAGGTGACATTGAAAAAGTTTAATGATAATATGACATTAATTCCAAATGCAGAATGAATAATGGAAACAAACCAATCATGCATTGCTGAATGTATGCTTGCTTAACATATAGGAAAAAATCCTTGCAGAAGAAGGACAGAACGGCTATTTTAAAGTGTATTTTGTAAAACAAGAAATAGCATTATTTTCTTTTATTTCCAAAGGCAGAATTTGGATAATCTGGTGGAAGCATTATATAAGAACCTTTTAGCTTAATATAAATCAGCACATCTTGTCAATCATAGAGTAGGTTTCTTTAAAAAGTGGAGAGGTTCTCATTCTGAACATGTTTCAAAAAAAAAGGTAAAGCTCACAATCTGAGTGATAGCTTGTTATAATTAGCTAAATTCCAATATCTAAACTGTGATGTTATTGATTTAACTATTGTACTTGTCTGGAAGTTGGCCAGGCATAATCTTAAAAAGATAATTTTTAGCATGATGAAAGCAAAGTTTATAATTTAAAAACATGAAAACCAAACAAATAATTTTTAAGAGAAAATTGGTAGAGTTTCTTAGATCAAAGAATATTCTTGAATAAAAGAGAGTCAATAAATAGAAATTGTAATGAACTTCAGGTAGAAGTAGTATTGGGGTGTAGGAGACATGTATGTGTGGAAAACCAAGTGAGAAAGACTGTGGTTGTTGGGGTTATATGGAATGGCACCATTAAGAACACTGCAGTACAGAGTGAGACTTCAGATGTTTTTGAACTAAATCTCAACTGAGTCAAGCTCAGCAATTGTCTGTAACTTGTTTGAGACTCTTTATCAATATTGAGAGACTCAATATTATTTAAAATTGGACTTAGTGTAATGATTAACTATACATAATAGATTTTTATAGGACCTATAGGATAATTAGCTGGCATAATAATTCTGAGATATCAGCATCAACCAGGCTCAGGAAATTCTTTTGGAATAATTTGAAACCATGGCCAAGTCTATACATATTAAGTATCTCAATATAAGAGGAAATTTTTCAGAATGTTAGATATTTCATTTCTATAAGGTGATATGCCCTTATTCAAACATTTATTCAAATATTAGTTCCCCTGAAACTAATATCTTATTCTTAACTATTTTCAGTTTTCACATTGGAATTTTGTATATCATCAAATTTTTAAATATTTTATTTATTTTTTTAGAGAGGGAGGAAGAGAGAGAGGCAGAGAAGGAGAAAGACATCAATGCCTTTCACCTGCCTCCAGCTATGCACATGACTGGAGACCTGGCTTGCAACCTGATTATGTGTCCTGGCTGGGGAATCAAACCAGTGACCTTTCGGTTCGCAGGTATATCATCAATTTTATACTTAAAAGTTTAAATTCTATAAATTTGCTCAATTTTATTTTATTTTAGTTTTTAAGATTTTTAAAATTTATTATTTTTAGAGAGAGGCAAGGGAGGGAGGAAGAAAGGGAGAGAAATATCAATGTATGGTTGCCTTTCACCTGCCTCCAGCTACAGACCTGACTGGAGACCTGGCTTGCAACCTGGTTATGTGCCCTGGCTGGAATTTGAACCAGTGATTTCCTTTGGGTTCACAGGCCAGCCCCTTATCCACTGTGCCACCAGCCAGGACTCTAGCTCAATTTTAAATGAATTAAACAAAATGTACTTTTTTCATATGTATTATCAATTGCAACTACAATTTATCACTTGAATTCACATTTTCATTAGTCATAATTAGGATAGTCTGTTATGGTGACAAATGAACTAAAATCTCAGTGAATTAAGATGATATTGACTTAATTGTTCCTGTTGTGTCATTCATTGCTCAATGGCTTTCTTTAGAACCTATCGTCATAAAGTAACACAAGAGTCAAACACCTTCTATGGTGTTGCCTTCTCAACTATTTGTTCTCTGGTGTCACCACAGAAAGAAAGGAAAGGATGTATGCAGGAGGTATTAGAACCAAGTTTCCTGGTGTTGTATGCCCTGCAAATGTGTTGTTTGCCAGAACTCTATTAGATAGCCTCAATACAATTATAAGCACTAACTAGTCTTCCTTTGTGATAAGGAAGAGAAATACAGGTTAGAAACTTGAAAAGCATGCAGCATGTCTCTCTCTTGATACCTAGGGACTTATTCTGGGAAACAAGGGGGAGGGAAGTCAAAATGTTTTTGGCAGGTGCACGCTGAATGAACAGAGGCTGATAAGGAACAAAGCTGTGGAGGAAAGTCAAGTTAAGGAAAAATATATTAATGAGAGCCTAGCAACAACCTCAGTCTCATAAACCAGAGAGGGAGAATTCATAAATTATTAAAAGTGAGGGGCCAAACAAGTTATTAGAAAGTGATGTGTGGAGCAAGTAATTGGAGAGACAAGGTTAACATGTGCTATGGCCTGCTGTGTAGGAGAGTAAATGCAGTAGACTGCATTCATTTTCGATGATATATTGGATGCTCTTCCTGAAGCAATATTATATATTCACATGCTCTAGAGTTCTGGGATGGAAGTATAACTTGGGTTGACCAATGAAATATGCATTGAAGTAACAGGTGTTGAGATACAGACTCTGTCAGCCTATTTTAAGTCGCTGGAATAAATAAACCGTCCTTACCTCCTGGTTAACATGAAGTATTAGTTAAAAAAAAAAACACAACAACTTTGTAGTTTTGAGATATTCAGGTTGCTGATAATTGCAGAATGGCTTACCCTCTCAGGACTGATATAGAAATTGACACCAGGGATAGGATTCTGTTCTATCAAAAACTGCATAATTGGGCAGTAAACACGAAGGACTGGGGCTAGAAAAAGGTAACTTATATTGTGCAAAAGAAAACATCCTCTTGGATAACTTGGAAGGCAGATGACATATTTAATATTTGTTCCTTTCAAGAAAAATGGAAAACAGAAGAGACTAAGAGTGTTGTTCTCTCACAAAAGTCTGATAAACTCAAAGTACCTGGCATCAATTCTTAAGTGAGAATATACTTCAGACAGAGTAGCTATGTCATTATGGACAAAAAATTCTGCAATAAAGCATACATGGATGATACACATTGATGACACTATGTATCTTGTTGATTGCTATTGTTTGAAGCACATAGAAAATGCCTAGAACATAGCAGTGTTGTCATAAATATTGTAAAATGTTTCTAGCTTGTAATACTTTCTCCTTTTCAAGAAAACAGAAAGAGAATGAAATAAAGAAAAAATGATGCCATCCATTATTTGTTTGCTATTTTTCTCCCTTTCTTCCTTTTGTTACCAATAAAATTAAAAGGAAAACAAGCTTTACTTATGCAGCTTTCAACTTTTGCCAAACCCAAAAACACTTTTCCCCTTCAAAATGCTGCCCATCACATGAGCTCTGGTTCCTCCAAAATGTTTTCCCAGCAATAGATGAAATCCTTGACCTTGCTGTTCATTAATTTCTTTCTCTGATTTTTTTTCATAATATATACTTTCCATGTTATAGTTTCTCAAGTTTGCTCATTTTCTACTCCTGGAAACTACAACTACTCTGTATTCCTTTTCTGTATTATGAAAGGACTATACTTCATTGGCTTTCTTATACAGGTTTAACTTTCTCTCTTCCTGATATCATATTACCTTTGTCTTTAAAAATGTATTTAATTAACTTTTTGGTTTATGGTTTTGTTTTGTTTTTTTTGTGCCCCACCTTCAAATCAAATTTCTACCTTCCATTACTTAAAAAATGATTCCATTATTGATAAAAAACTATTTCTCTTACTAACTTCAAAATTTTAATTTTACATAGTCTGTAGTCTATTATTTATGGACTATTGAACAGAAAATTAAGTGCTTATTTTGCTCCAAAAATTAAAAATTCTTTTCAAATATAAGTTTTTATCTCCAAATGCTCCAGAATTTTTTATAGATGTTATTTATTTTTATAGTGAAAAAGTAGATTAAAAATGTCAATATAATTTTCTAAGTTTTTTTCAATTCTTCAAATTCATTTACTTATTTTATTTTTGGTTAGCTTTTGTATCCAAATACACTTATTCATCCCTTTACTCTTATAGAATGACTTTATTATCTGATACAATAGACTTTTCTTACATGTGATTTTTCACCAGCTCTATTGAGATATAAATGATACATAATATTGTGTAAGTTTAAGGTGCACACATTATCTGTCGCAATATTAGTACAAGAGGCTTAGTGAATACTTCTTTCACCTCAAATCACTTACCTTTATTTATGATAAGAACATTTAAGATCTATTCTCTTAGCAACTTTCAAGGATATAATACAATATTGTTAACTCTAGTCACCATAAAGGCTAGGGACATAAAGTCCTAGAAAAAAAACTAAAACAAATCTTTATGACATTGTTCTTGACAACAAGTTATTTGATATGACACCAAAAGAAACCAAAGAAGTAATTAGTGGGACTATACCAAACTAAACAATTTTTGTGCAACAAAAACAACAATCCACAAAACAAAAAGGTAACTTATGCAATGGAGCAAATACTTGAAAAACATCTACCTGATAAGAGATAAATATTCAAAATATATAAGGAACTCATACAACTTAACAGCAAACAGACAGACAGACAAAAGAAAATCCCTAAACAATCTGATAAAATTGACAGAGGAACTCATCGATATTTTTGGAAAGAAGACTTCCAATGGCCAACAACTACGTGAAAAGGTGCTCAACATCACTTACTCAACATTGAGATACCACCTCACAAATGTTAAAATGGTTATCATCAAGAAAATAAGAGATAACATGGACTGGTGAGGGTATGTAATAAAGTGATTCCTTGTGCACTGTTGTTGGCAATGTAAATTGGTGTAGTCACTGTTGAAAACAGTATGAGTTTCCAAAATCAAAAGTTAAAATAGAACAATTGTACCATATAATCTAGCAATCTCACTTCCAGGCACATACCCAAAGAAAATGAAATCAGAGTCTTAAGGGGATACCTGCATTCATGTGGTGTTCATTACAGCATTATTCACAATAGCCAAGACATGAAACCAAACCAAAATAAAACCTAAGTGTCTATCTATAGGTGAAGGACTAAAGAAGAAAATCCTGCCTTTGTCATAACAAAGGGGACTTAAAGAGTATAATACTAAGTGAAATAAGTCAGAAAAAGGCTTTATCTATGTAATCTCATTTAAATATGAAATCTAAAAAATATGTTGAACTTATAGAAACAGAATAGAATTGTTGTTGCCAGTGATGGGGCGTTGGTGAAAATGGGGAAATGTTGGTCAAAAGCTACAAATTCTAATTATAATATGAAAATTTCTGAGGTTCCAGTATATAGCATGCTGACTACAATAGGCTTTCATTTAATTTGTATCTATTCTAGATTCAGATTCAGTTGAATTGCCTTTTCAATATTAAAACTGACTTAAGTGTAGAAATGGCAGCATATACTTAAAAATATTTTCTTTCCCCTCTGTTTTGATTGATATGCAGATTTAGCACCTTGATATTTTTCATCCTGACTCCTAACATTTCATAAAAATTAAAAATTTCATATACTCCATACATCTATATATGCACAGTAAAACTATTCTGGGTTGAAACTTTAATTATTCATTTACTTATTCATTTATTCTGTAAATATTATTTTGGGAGTGTAATAGATACCAGGAAATGTGGCAGATGCTCTGGATACAAAGATCAGGAAATGCAATGTCAGCTCTCAACAAGCACAGGGTATTGGGAAGACTGCTGCTTTGTCATTCAATACATATTTATTGAGCACCTAATTATTATGTGCCAGCTACTATTCTATGTGGTCAGGGTACAATGGTTATAACAGAGGTAAATATTCCTTTCCTTGCAGGATTTCTATTTTAGTGGGGTTAGTGGTAGGGAAAATGAGAAACAGCAACAGTATTTGTAACATATTGCATGGTCAAAGGTGCTTTAGAAAAATTAAAATGGTTGACTGGGATTACATTGTGGAGAGGCAGATAATTATGGTGAATTAAATAGGCCAGCCGGGGAGTCCACACTGAGAAGGTAAAACTCGTAGAAAGACTTGAAGGAAGAGAGGACATTAGGAAAATATCTGGAGAAAGAAAGCTCTAAGCAGAGCCAATTTTTAAAACAAAGGGTAAGATGGATCAGGCTGAACTCTCACTTGGTCTGTGATTAATGCAAGAGCCAGTGTGATTGGACTGGTGTGAACAAAGGAAGGAGGTAAGAGGTGAAGCCCAAGTAATAAGTAGGAGCAGAAAATGTGCACTATTTTTAAAGAACTTTGGCTTTTGCTAGGGTGAGGTATTTTGATCAGAAGAATATACTATGATTTTAGCTCTAAAAGCATCAAATCTGGTTGTGCTTGCAAAATCCAAGAGAACTGGCAAATAAAGATGCATATAACACAACGCTTTGATGGTTAGAATGCTGCAAGGCAGAGCCGTAACTCAGGGACAGGGGCACTATGACCCTGTGGGCTCCCAGAGGTTACAGAAACCCCTGACCTTCTCCTCTTCTTATTTGACATAGTGATAAAGACTTAAAAAAAAAAAAAATGGTTTTCTCCTGTGAAGTCCATGACAGTGGGGCTTTTTCTATCTCACTCTTCACAACAACCCGCAAGTTGTCTGCCACGTATCAATTAGTTGTTGATGGTGGAGGAGCATAGGAGCAATTGGCAATGGGAAGCAGTGGCCTTCCAGACGGAGGAGAAGGCATGTAGGTGGCTCTGCAGGGCACTCAAGTCCCCGTTCTCTGCAATGAGGGCCCTGGTCTAAAGATCTCTCTGGTGACTCATTCTTGTTTTATTTATAAGGAAAAAACAGTTTTTCTTTTTAGTCGATTAAAACTTAGACATGTTTTTTTCTTTCTGTAGGTTGCATGCAAATGCTTTAAGTCAAATTATGGATGTACTTCCTGTGTGTTTTCCTGGTTCTTCCTCTTCGTCAGTGCCTTCCTGAGGAAAACTGTCTACTCCCTCCTCAAATACTGTCGTATGCTGATGCCTCCAATCCAGCTCCCACTCTGTCCTGAGAGCCAGGCCTCAGGATACTTTCAAATTATAAAAATGATCACTTCACTTTTTCATGGCTCTTTCAAACTTTACCTGCCTCCCTGACCGGTTTTCTTCTATCTATATTGTATCAAATGATGCTAAGAACCACCTCATTTCTTCATCTGGTTATTAGCTGGCCTTTTCCTCTTTGTGCTGCCCTTTCAATCACCAAACCCTGTGTGTTCTAGTCCTAGATGGCTGATGAATTTGTCACTTTTTTTCTCCTTTCATTGCCAAGTTCTTTTCAACATACCATCAACTCAGGCCAAGATTATTTTAACAGTTTAGCATTTTTGCCTCCAAATCTAGCTTCCCCACGTTTATCCCAGCACAGTCTTTATAAAATGTAAATCTGATTTTCGCATTCCCTGCAGAAATACTTTTCCATGGCTTCCTGTGCAAGAATTTCTTAATTGACTTCGCAATTATCTATGTCTTCCTTCTTCAGTTATCTTCAGGAGCTACACTTGTGTTTAGGGGAGCTCCGTAAAGGGAAAGGCCTCAGACAGGAAGCACTTTTGCCATCTCTCTTCGTGTGTGTGTGTGTGTGTGTCTGGAATATGGCTGGAATGTTGGAACTTCAGCAGACATGTCAAACTCTGAGACTGGAAATAGGAGTCATACACTAAGGACAAGCACAGGGGCTAAAAGGAAGGCAGCTGAGCCCCTCATGTCTGTGGAATATAGCCATGCCAGCCCCAGCCCTGCTTAGCTACAAACGTTTTTATATGAGAAAGAAATAAAAGTCTACCATATTTCACCACTTTCTTTTCTTTCTTTCTTTCTTTCTTCCTTTCTTCCTTTTTTCCCCTTTTAATTAATTTATTTATTTGGTTTGTTTGTTTTTGTTACATACAGCCAAATCTAATTCCAATTGCTGGCAGAGATACATAATTTGTGGGAAAGGACAAAAGGTGAAACTGAAGGCCCTCTTGTTCAAAAATAATTAAGACATCCAGGGTGGCAACACTAGAGCATCAAACTCAGTGCAAGTATATGTCTCCTTTAAAGCCAACATCCCTGTGAGACTGTCCAATTCACAAACCAATGACAGCAGACCAGTTCGATAGAGACTTTTATTCATTTTTGGTAAATTTCAAAGGTCTAAGGCTGGTTTGCTAAACTCAGTGCAGTTGTATGTGGCGTGTGGCCTTGAACATCTAAAGCAAAGAACCTGGCATCATATTTCTAAAATATGAAGTAAAAAATAATATAATAAAACCAATGCTCCCAGACCTCTTATATCCCATATTCATTTAAGAAATATTTTCAATTCACTCAAGAATTATTGTTTGTTTATTTTTGCATAGATAAACAGGCTGTTAAACTTCACAATGTGGGAGATACCTCGTGCACAGTAGGAGAGCCAGTGTGGTCCTCACCGATGACTATCACAAAACTAGTGAATATAGATCCAATGAAATCAATTTGGCTGGTGAATGTCTCACCTTTGTAAAAAGTAGTCCCTTTTTTTTTTTTGTCTAGAAATGTATAATGAATACACCCTTAAAATAGACCATTTTAATGATATAAAACAATAGACCTCCCACAACTTACTGGATTTGTTACATTTCTCAGAGGAGTTGGTCCTAGTGAGATAACAAGGTATTCTTCCCTGTCACTTAAACATGACACACAGGCCTCTGGTTGAACTTCATCATAAACTTTAAAAATCACTTCCTAATAACTTCTGAAGTGATGATTCTGGCTCACTATAGAGTGAGTGCACGTGCAGGTACTTGGGTGCCTCTGTGGGTACTTTGGCTACCATTTGAATTGATTTGAAATACAAAGTCATTTTACAACTTAAAACTGGTTTCACTAACTCGCTTCCTTTGAGTCTGATTTATTTTTCACGTGCCTGGCTTAACTGTTCTCTCTCTCCTGCCTTCCGTCTCTCCTTACCACCTCTCTCGTTCCCATAAAATTTTACTTCTATTTAGAATGGGTCCTTTGTTGTATGTCCCTTCTGCATTTCTCTCCATTTGTACCTTGAGATGTTTTACCCAACACCTTAAGAATTCAGGGGAATGCATTTCTTTGGAGGCGCCTTCCTTGCCCAGGCTCCACCTTCTGCTTTCCTTCTTAAATACTGTTGATGCCACACTAGCCTGTTTCTCATTGCTTTTTTCCCACTTTATTTATTTATTATTTTTAGAGAGAGGGAAAGGGAGAGAGGCACAGAGGGAGAAAGACATCAATGTATGGTTGCCTTTCACCTGCTTCCAGCTACAGATCTGGCGGGAGACCTGGCTTGCAACCTGGTTATGTGCCCTGGCTGGGAATCGAACCAGCGATGTTTGGGTTCACAGGCCAATGCTTTATCCACTGTGCCACCAGCCAGGGCCTGCAACCACATTTTTAAGTCCTCTTGCTGCTTGCTCTTTTCCTCCTCCCCATCCAATCTTACTTTCCTTCAGTTTTTTTCTTTCTGTCATTGAGGCAGCCTCACATAAGGGAAAGATCTGAGACTGGAATCCAGAGTGCTAGGAATAAATCCTACCTGTCCCTGGCTGCCCTTGTGGTCCAGGGCTAGCTATTGCTCTCTGAGTCTCAGTTTCCTACTTGGTGAAACTGAGATCATTACAGTCCTTTTGTGAGATTGTTGCCAGGATCAGAGATAATGAAGGTAAAGTGCAGGATTGCTGCCAGCAGCCCACATGAGAGGCCCTTTCCTTCCATTTTTGTCATTATTATGGCCCCTGTGGGATGATGGTATTCACTAGTGCAGACATTAGTAGGTTTGTTGATTCATTTTCCCTTTCAATGTAGACTCTTGAAGCTGCACAGCCAAGCTCGTTTTCATTTTAATTTGACATGTTTGGGGGCAGTTTGTACAGAGAAAGCTTTAATCCGAAAGTTATATTTAATCATCTTTTCACAAAAACCCACTAATACCTACTTGTCTCTGTCAGGGCCAGAGTCCACATGGTGCCTGCCCTGAAACCTGTCACCTGGGTCAGGCCTGGTAAAACAGGTTATGGTCCAGGTCACTGTGTTCTTGGGAGCTGTGGCCTGCAGTCACGCAGGACCTGAGCCACAGTCTGTGCTGAGATAAAGAGGGTTCCATCACCAGCCACACACCCAACTATAAGGTTCCCCATTAACAGAGGCAACTAGGACATAGCCTCCCGCATCCTGCTTAGAGCTAATGACACTCCCATTGCCCCTTCCCCTCTCCCTTAATCATTTATTGTAAGTCTCCTGACAGCCATCCCTAATGAGAGAACATTGTTCTTTCACAAACATCTATACCCTGGACACTGGAGATGACCAGCAGGATAACCTATTCCCCTGGGGGTCTGCTCCATGCCCTTAAAACACCCTCTACCCCTTCCTTTGGGGCTCCAGTCTGATCAAACTCAGCCTGACTGTTTGAACATCCCTCAATAAAGGCTCTGAACTGGTCCACCTGACTCCTCCCTTCTTCTGGGCACAAACCTAATAGTCTTCTCTATAGAAAATAATTATCTGACTACTTTTCTATTCTAAGATTGTGTTTTATATATTTAGATTGTGTTTTTGGTTGCCAATAATCAGCTGCAACCTTTTTTTTTGTCCTAATTCTACTTATGCAATGTTTTTTGAAATAATATGTTACCTTTAATTTGCACACTTCAAACTTAAACATACTTTCGTGAAACCATCATGACATTATTTTTGGAAATTAATTTCTAATGTTTCTATGACTATGACTATTATTGAGGATTTCCTGTTGTCTTAGAACTAGCTCCTTAATTTGTGTGATTCAAAACAAGAATACTTTCAATAGAATTCAGGAGCCTGGCCACTAAGTAAAGTTTGTTATTGGTCGTGCTGGTGGATGCTGTGTGTACAGATTTATGACATCCAAACTCTATAGCAATTAAAGAAAAACTGTTGTCTCTCCATTCCCCCTACCACAAAGAAAGCCCAAGACTTGGTTGGGTTCTTGAGTAGTGAAGAAAGTAGGTGCCTCACTTGGCATGTTCTTTGGTCCTTTTGGTTCTTTGGACTCACCTGCCTAGCATCTTGGAACGGAACTCAAATCAGCTGGCTTCGTGGGACACTTTCTATCAAGCTGTGGCACCCTCTCTACCATGGAGTCCAGACAAACCAATGTCCCCCTAAAAGTACAAGTCACCTTGACTTTCTTTCTAATTGGGGCCTTAGAAAAACATAGGTAGCCTCATTATTTTCCCTATAAATAATAGTTTCCATCAGATTTGCTTTTTTTATAAAGCTGTTTATTAGCCTACATGATCAGTTATTGGTGAGAGCTGATGGGTGCCTACTTTCTGTGCCTTCACAGGGCAGAGGAGAAGCATGATGGGAGAGAGACAGACCTCTTCAGTATCTCTTTTTAAAAAGCCAATCCAGTCATTCTGGTCCCACGCTCATGACCTCATCTCACCATAATTACTTCCCCAAACCCCATTTCCAAACGGGGGGGGGGGGGCTTTGGAAAGCAGAGGTAGCCTCAAACCAGAGGTAACCCTTGGGGTCTTGGACTCATTATTTTCCAAGTATTATCACATTAAGAGTTAGACCTTCAACATATACATTTTGGGAAATATAAACATTCAGTCCATGACAGTCACAGAGGTTTCTCATCAAAACTGAACACTGGACCCAATACCATGTAAGTGGTATGGAAAATGGGACCAGTAAGACTGACTGCTCTCAAGTAATCTGCTATGGCCAGAATTTTTATGTTCCCCCAAATTAATATATTGAAATCCTAATATCCAACATAATGGTACTAGAAGGTGGGGCCTTTCCGGTGTTATTAAGGCATTAGGGCAGAACTCTCATGAATGGGGTTAGTGCTCTTATAAAAGAAACCATGCAGAGCTCTTTACCCCTTCCATCATGTGAGCACACAACAAGAGCTCTGCAACCTGGAAGATAGCCCTCACCTGACCATATCGGCACCCTAACCTCAGACTTCCAGCCTCCAAAAGTGTTAGAAATAAATTTCTGTCATACATAACCTGCCTAATCTGTGGTATTCTGCCTGGACCAAGACACAGTCCTTCCAAAGACAGGACTAGACTTAACTACTCAGAGTTGGGAAACTTGAGGCTTGCCAGCCATTTGAAAGGCCATGTTGAAGGTAATTCAATCTGGTATCCCAACAGCTTTAGGTCCCATGCGGGAGGAGTGCCTGGTAGCTGTAATGGCATTTTCTTTCCAGAGGATTCACATGTGCATCCAGGACTGTACATCTTATGGAGAGGGCAGGCATTAGATTGTCTGCCTGTAAGACATGGTAGCTTTCACCCTAGGAACAATGATACCATTGTTCAAGTAAACGCTACCAGTAGTTATACAGCCTTTCACAGGGAAATATTTGAACTTGGTGTGCCCTTAGTTTCAAGAGGGATTCCCATGGGGAACTAATTCATTAATTATGTACATCTAGAGGACATTTGTTCTAACTGTTGGAGTCACCCAATTAGAAAGGGCAGTATGAAATGAGTCTGGACTTTAGTAGGCTGAGATCCACTAATGTGTGTTTCTTAAGTTTCCCTTTTGCTTTACTGACTCCACTATCCTGATTTTGTTGTTGGTGAACTCTGTTATCCTGCTCTTTGGGGTTTAATACTTCTCCAAACTCTGTTCTTCTCTCATCACATCCTTTTCCTCTTTCTTGTTTCCTGTCTCTTCCTAAAACTCTACCTTCCACCTATATCCAACTAATATTCATATCTACATTTTTATCTTAAAATCATTCCTTAAATCTACCTTGTATATTGATGTACCAGATACTTTACATAAACATCTTATTTAATTATCACACTAATCCTACAAAGTAATTATTTATCCCCATTTTACAGATGGTAAAACTGAGACCTGAAGAGGTTCTATAACAAAGTGATAAGCTTAATTTAAATACTGTGTTCTTTTCCCAATTTCCTATTTATATGTGTACTAAAAAGAAAGTAAATTAGGGTTACCCTTGCTTAATGAGCATGCCATCTCTTGTAGAAGAGTTTGAGTTTTTGTTCTTAAATACAATAAGCTCTATGACAGGAACACAGAATGGACTTCCTTGTACATTTTATGTCCTTTAGCATACCCATCTCTTCCTGGAACTCCTATTTAGACTTTCATTCTTTTCTCCCTCTTCCCTAACCCTGTAACTTTTACCTAAGTAGAGTAACTTCATGTATTTTTCATCTTATAATATTTTCATATGGTGTTTATATGTTTCTCCTCCTAGATTTTTCGTTCACTAAGAATGTGTATCTATTCATAACATAATCCTGATTTAAATCCTAGACACCTACAATACATTTTATTAAATAAGTAAATGTGTTATTTTTCTTTATATATGTTCACATGATAATAATGTTTATGCTGAAATCCCCTACATTTTATAAGCTATTAACATTTTTGATGTATGTATAATCATTTTCTCCTTTTCTCCCCCATCCATTTTGGTAAGAAGTATAAAGAGCAGACATTGAGCCAAACTACGTTTCAGACAGCTCCACTCCCCCATTGCTCTTGGGCTTCTGGCTTCCTAGAAGCTAATGCAGAGATTTCACTTAATGTATGAGATCATGAGGTCATTATAAGTGTGATAGGAGTTGGAAACTAGAGTGTATTTTCTGGGCTTAAAGCCAATTATTACTATAGAGAAACAAAAGAAAAGGATCCAGATCTAATAATTTTATTAGTTTGCTTATTAGTCATCTTAGTTGCCTCTATTAAAGTGTGAATATTTGTTGTTAAAAAATTCCCATGATCCCATAACTAAAAACTATGACCTATTTTTTGTTTTATTTTTCAGAAATTCAGTGATGTTATTTCCAGGTGGTTCTTTCTACATTTTGCCCTGGGATAGACTTTTATTTATTTATTATTTTTATGACAATACTGGAGCAAAAACACAATCATGGGCTCTTGACACTCAGGGCTCAAATTTTATCCATTTCATTTTCAATGTTCTTTATACCGAGTATTTTTAACTTAGTCTCCCCGAACACACTACTTCAAGAAATATTCTTTCAGATGTGACAGCTATTAAGATTACTCTAGAGGAATTCTCTGGATCTTTTTTCTTTGTGTTTCCTTTCTTTTCTTTCTTTTGGAGTCCTTAAACTAACAGATTTTGAAAGCCTGTACCAACACATGTTTCTGCTATCATAACACTGTACTAATATTAAAATACAGTAATTTGTATTTCAAACCACTGTGCTTGAACTAGAGAAGTCAAATGACAATTTTTATAGTTATTAGAATATAACAGAATAGATACATATTACATATGTAAAATCTAAAAGACAGGGAAATGGTTCATATATTTAAAAAATAAGAATTTCTCAAGTTTTTGTAAGATAATATAAACTCTAAGAGTTGTTAACTATTCAGTTATGTAGTTTGTCTTTTTGGATTTGACTCTATTGAATACTGAATATAAATGTTATATTTTTTAAATAGCAATTCATATTGAATGTATTAAGGCTAAACCATAGTGTTTGATTTATGAATATGAATTAAGTATATGCTAAAATTTCAAAAAAATTAAAATCTGTAATAGCCAACAATTTTTTACTAAAAAATTGATGTGAAATTCAGTTACTTGTATGTGTGTGTGTGTGCGCGCGGGCTTCACAGAGAAACCTCTGGTATCACAAGAGTGTACTGTGATCCAAAAATGTAATTTTCACAAGGGCCAGAATTTTTGGTTTGTTATATTCACTGCTGTAATCTGACAAGTGTGGAAATAATATTTGAAACATAGTAGGCACTAAAAAAATATTTGTTGAAAGAATAACTAATTACTTTTTGACTATCAGGTCAATAGATGTAAAAGTTTGAAATATCAACCCCATAATTCAACATGATCATCATTGCTCTTTATTAAATATAGTCCTCCAGGGGATAGAAATTACTTCACTTTAACTCAAAGGAAAAGACAAATGAAGAGAGAGTTGACAAGGATTGCTTTACAAGGGACAGAACAATGAGACTGAGAACATATTCATATTTATGAATAAAATAAGTTAATTATATTTTGGAATTAAGATTGTTTTTTCTGTCTCACTTTTTTTCCTACACAGAAGCAAAATAATAGAGTAAAAAATTGTAATAAATATTCAAGTTCTCTTCTGGAATGGCTCAGAGGGTGGAGGTTGGAAATCCAATCTTAAAAACAAACCTTTGGCTAATCACTCTTTTACTTCTAGCCTCAGAGTTTTCTCTACCTCCACTCCCTGCCTTTCTCACACCCACCACAATGAATATAGATGGCACTTAACTCTGTACTTTTTGAGAAGTACCTTTGAATATTTCAGCTGTAAAATTAGTTTTAAGATTTAATCCTAAAGATGACTTAGAATGTCAGTAAGTGGGAGCAAAAGTAAGTTTCGAAAGTTAACTAGTGTTGTATACCTTTATCTGTGACTTCCACCGCTGAAGAGGTAGAAAGGGCTATCTGAACATGCAGTGAAGTCACATTTCCTTGTAGCAATGAAACTAAATATCCAGCAAAATCTGCTGTTATCCTGTGAAGCTTGAAACCTGACCAACTGCCACAAATCATTGTTTCTTCACTCCAATGAGTAGTAAAACACTCCGAGGAGTTCTGATTTGTAGCTATGAGACAAAACAATTATTAGAATAACAATTTCATAGGGCACAATGTATGTGAAAGCTTTTTTAAACTCTGTGGTGCTCTATACATGTTAGTTGTTTCATGATCAATAATTGAATTTGTCATGACTTATTGTTCCAGGGCTGGGTAAAACTGTCTTTGTTTAACTCATGCTTCCTTTCACATTAGCTGAGAAAGTATGTCTCATGGACATTAACTGGGACACCTTTCTGGAAAGCTTTCTCTTATTTGCAGTGTCTTTGTGAAGGATTCCTTAAGGTTACAAAACTAGTTTCAGAATGTGGTATTTTAGTTGGTAAATGAATTATTTGTGAAGGAAGGTCACCGTGCAATGTATTATTAACATTGAAGATGATGCAGTTTGCTGACTTTTTCTGAAAATAGTGATTCCTGAATATTTTAACATTAATTGAACCTGGAGTCTGTAATGGAAAGAGTTCAGAAAATGGAAGACAAGAACTGGAGTTTAATGAGAAGTGCTAGAAGGCATGCTCATTAGTGCTCATTGGAACTCGAACCTACGAGAGGACAAGTGACCGTTCTCTGTGTCAATCCCAATTCACATATTCATGCCTGGACTTACAAGAGGACGTAAAAACAGAATCTTCTCCTTAGGTGTTTGCATTTGTTATCCCCATGTATGTATTCTCACAAGTAGTCACTTAAAGTTTCAGTATATACATTGGCATTTTTAAATGTAAAAAAATCAGCTTGTGATGTCTATGAGTAGCTGAACATTTTTCCAACCCCTTAGTCCCTGCTTACCCACTTCTTTTACTGCAAATATTTTCTCCCTAAGCAGTTGCTAATGAGAGATGATCCTCTATCATGAAATGATACAGGCAGTGGGGAAGAAATCTTGCTCGGTGTGAGCCTTTCCAGCAGACCTCCCCTTAAACACCTTAGCTCAGGGATTCTGCTGCCTGCTAGGCAAGCTGAATGATCACTGGCTTATGTGATGAGTAAAGCCAGAAGCTAAATTTCTGTGAAGTGATGTTTACCTATATAACAGTAATATCCCTGGTATATGTATACATATAGTTATATATGATATAATTTTGTCTCACGTTTGTGCTAACTTTGAGAATTCACATCATACATACCCTTGATTTTTTTCTAGAATTGTTCAATAAAAATATTCCTTCTTCATAAGAATGGAAAAAATATCATAAAGGTTAAATTAAATGCATATATTCCTTTTCATCTTAAAATTATGCTGAAATGGTTAACAGAGTAAATAGTGAAGCAAACTGCAACTTTGGTCCAATAGAGTTTTCCTTAAATAGAAACTGTCAAGGGTGTGTTGTACAGTTTGCTGAACTCATTTTATTGGTGGGTAAAAGTTATATCACTTTCCCAAGAATTTGCCATGTGCTTTGAAAAGTAAGCCATGGAGTTCCATGAATTTCTACACTTACGTGTACTCATTTAACTATGTTCTGCAGCAATTGTCTTGGTCCACTGAAGCTGCTGTAACAGAAGACTATAAACTGGCTGGTTTATAATGACAGAAACGTCTCCCAGTTCTGGAGAGTGGGAAGCTCAAGGTTTAGATGCTGACAGATTTGGTGTCTGGTAAGAGCCTGCTTCCTGGTACATAGCTGTCTCTTCACCATGTCTTCACTGGTAGAAGGGGTAAGAGAGCCAGGCTTCTGAGATCTCTTTTACAAAAGCACTAAACCCATTTGCTAGGGTGTAACCAGGCAAAAACCTTATTTTCTTTACTCTGGCTTTTTTCCTCCTTTGACTCAAACTGGCATTTTCCAGTACCCTGACCCACTCACCTCCTTCTCCTTTGCTTAACTGTTAAGTCTGTAGGACATTGAGAGTCTAGTCAGCATCCAGTAATCTTAACAACCAGGTCTTGAATCTATTGACTACACAGACAGAGTTTTTAATCAAACTAAAGACAACATCTTAGCATCAGTCATGTTTTTGCTCTGGACCCAGTTAAGCAGAACGAACACACCGAAAAAAAAAAAAATAAAAAAATAAAAAAATAAATAAATAAATAAAAATAAAAAATAAAAAAAAAGAGGAAAAGAAAAGCAAAAATCTTTGAAAAATCAGACAGAATGACTTCATGGCTGAACATCAGGACTAGATGCAATGATCAATTACTCTCAACCAACTAATCAGTAGAGACTACAACCCTAACTTTAGTCACCATGGTTAGCAAGTTGTCCCTATATAATCCTTCCCTGGTAGTCACTGGAAACCAGGACTTTTAGCTCAGGCTCACCCATGGCTCTGAGTATGGCACTATCCCCTCTGTTAATTAATCCTTACCTTCTTGGTAGCAAATTCTTTTTGTGTCTTATGGTGCTTTGACGTGTGCAGGCAAATGGACTCCTTCAGTCTGGTAGCAAGCATTCCACCTTCATAACCTAATCACATTGCAAAAGACCACCTCCTAACCCTGCCATGTTGGGGATTAGATTTCAACATATGAATTTCAGGGAGATACTCAGCTATTAAAAAACAAGTTTCCAGCTGAAATTCAAACTCTCACTACCTACCTGCTCAATGATGCCATCAAGAAACCAGGCTCCTCTCTTCCTGTTCTAGCATCATGAAGAAGGTTCAGGCCTAAAAGAAGAGGTAGAAATAGCAGAACTATTTGGATTTGGTTACATGACCATGAAGAGAGTAATAAAATTAAATTTTAGCTGTTACAAACTCTAAAAGTATATGTAGGCAAACCTATATCTCCCGCATGTCAAAATGCCTTGTTCTCTTTGCTATGTTAGAGGCAGCAGTCCTCTAGAAAGTAAGCATTTGTTATTCAGTAAAAATTGAAAAAAAGTGATACTGAAAAATGACACATATATCATGATTTTTTACTTACACTTAAATTCATAGTTTATGTAAATGAAACATATTTGAGGGACAAAGAGAAAGAAATGATCCTGTAACATCAGAACTATTTATCACTGTGGATCACAGAGCATTTGTGTACAATCTGGGGCCACCTACTTCTAATGACCTACAGAGCAGTAGTGCCATTCTGTGTCCTTTCCCAGGCAGAGCTCCAACTAAAGTCTAGAAACACTGAGGTATGTGCAAGACAGCCAGAGTTTTATATTCATAAGAATAGGGGAACAAGACTCATTAATGTACTTACAAGATCTAAAAAGAAACCAATGATGTGTCTCTTACTATTCTCACTGAGAAATCTATCAGCTTTCCTTATGCAAGAGTTGAATTGCCAAAACCTTTTTCTATGCTTTCATGTTAGTTCCTCAGTAATGATCAAAACATAACATTTGGAAATGTTTTCCTAAAGTATTTATCCTGCCAATTGTGAGTGTCCAAGGCTTTAGACATGTCTTTGCTTCTGTTATTTTCTAGTATAGTATATTTTCATAGTCAGAGATATCTGAGAAAGCCAAAATAATTTAAAAACAAAGATGTTTGAAACTAGAATGAACTCTGAGACAGTGTTTGCAGGCTAGATCACACTATACTCAGTTTAAGAAAGTTATCCTAACTTCAGCATGATTTAAATAACTGGTTTATATAAGAGAAGTTCAAAATAGTGATGTGAAGAAGTGACAGTCACTCAGTCCAGGCAGTCACATCAGCAAAGAGCTAGGTACTGGGTGTCCAGACAGGGCTAACAGAGGCAGAGATTTTGAAAATCCTCTTTAAAGAAGGATTTCTGAGGCCTGACAACAGACACTGACACTGTGTGTTGCATGAATTATAAAATATTGGATGGAAGGAAGGAGAAAGGGTATAGAGAAACTCAAGCAGGAATAAAGTTTAAGAGCAAATCCTCATCCCAAGTGCCAAGAACAAGGTATGGAGTTCATATAACTGGGGTACAGCATCAAGATAGGGATCTAGTTCATCCAACTATTTATTTGTTTTTACCCAGGTACATTTTAAGGGTCCTATTCAGAAGAATAAGGGTCCTATTACCTGTTCTAATTCAGGGCACCAGTTCTAATAAATGAATTTCCCTTTTGTCCCTGAGTTCTTACCTGGAAACGGAAAACCGAGAAAGTAGTCCAATTTCCAGTACAAGAAGACTTTGCCAGAACTATTTTATCTGAAAAGAGAAATCAATGATGTTAGAAGAGGAATCAGATAACCATTGGAAACCCAATACTGATTTTGCTGGTGAGCCCTAAGTTCTAGAAAACGGCCGGGAAGGTGGGAGCAGAAATGGTCAGAAAGACTCAGAAAGTAGGTTTAGTGCAAGTCAAGATTATCAGTACAGTTAACTGGACTCAGAGTCAGCTAACTGAGTCTTTTTTCAAATAATTTCTTTTCTTTTCTTTCTTTCTTTCTTTCTTTCTTTTTTTTTAAAGGGAGAGAGACATCAATGTATGGTTGCCTTTCACCTGCCTCCAGCTATGGACCTGGCCAGAGACCAAGCCTGCAACTTGGTTATGTGCCCTGACAGGAAATCGAACAAGTGACTCTTGGGTTTGTAGGCCAGTGCCAATCTAGTGAGCCACACCAGCCAGGGCTCAAATAATTTTTTTTTTGGTCAGATTGTTCATGCACAATGTTTTAAAATTCAAGAAGTTTTACAAGTTTGTAGCACTATTCCTTTCTACTCCTGATGCTTGCTTTACAGAACCAGCTGTTTTAAATGTTTCTCCTATAGTCACTATAATGTTTCTACTTTATACTCTGTGACTTTTCAATTTTAGTTTTAGATGTTATCTGTTCACTTACTACTAGAGATGGTGAGATGTAGTTTATACTTTGTCAGCACTACTCACCATATGCATTTGCCTTTCCCCCACCTTCCCAATACAGCTAGTTAATCCATTCAAGTTACTATTCTGTGCCTATATTATTTTTATGTGATTATTGTTCACTATTAAGCCTTTTAGAATATAAAAGTTACATTTCCTTTCTTATGCAACTTTTTTATTTTTGTTGGTTAAAGATTGTCTAATTTTTCATTTTTTAGTTTCCTGTACCCCTATGATGAATTCTTTCCTATTCAGCAGTGTAGAGCTTCCTTAAATAGTATGTTTAAAAAAAATATGTAGCCCTGGCTAGTGGCTCAGTGGATATGTGCCAGCCTGCAAACCCAAAGGTCACTGGTTCGATTCCCAGCCAGGGAACATAACCAGGTTGCAAGCTAGGTCTCCAGCCAGGTCCGTAGCTGGAGGCAGGTGAAACATTAACATATGTTGATATTTCTTTCTATCTCTGCTTCCCTCCTTCCCCTTTTCTAAAAATAATAAATACAATCTTCAGGAAAAAAAAAAGTTTTATTTTTATGTCAGTTTTACTTCTGGGCATCACACACTTTATTGGGGCCTTCTGTCCAATAAGCTTTGATTTTCTCTGAGTTCTTCACATCACCCCCAGAACTTCCTTCACCACTCTGTTGGGTAAATCCTCTAGTGTTCTTAATCCCATGACTCTTTCTTTCTTCAGCACTTCAACTATTTATGTGAAATAGCTTTCAATATGTCCTTGAGGAAAACTGGATGACAGGTAAATACTTCAAGACCTTGCAGTACTACAAATTTCTTTATTACATTCTTAATTGTTAGGATGGCTGGATATAGAAGTCTAATTTAGAAATGAAATCCCCTGAGAATTTTTAAGGCATTGCTGACTTGTCTTCTGGTTTCCAGGGCTGTTTTCTTGAAGTATAATCCAGTTCAGACACTTGCTATTTTGTGAGACATTTCTCAGGGAGATTTTTCTGATTCTTTATTGTGTTGCGAAATTTCACTGTGATGTGCCTTGGTGGGGATTTTTCTTTATCCTTTGGTGTATTAGTTTGTTAGAGCTGTCATAACAAAATACCACAGATTGCATGGCTAAAAAGGAGATTTATTTTCTCACAGTACTGCAGGCTAGAAGTTCAACATCAAGGTGCCAGCAGGTTTGATTTCTTCTGAGGCCTCTCTCATTGGCCTGCAGATGACCACCTTCTCAATGTGGTCTCCCATGATCTTTTCTCTATTTAAGTGGGCACCTGCGTGTCCAAAGTTTCTCTTTTTATAAGGACACCAGTTGGATTGGATTAGGACCCACACCAATGACCTCATTTTAACTGAATCACCTCTTGAATATGTCTCCAAATACAATCACATTCTGAGGTACTAGTGGGTTAAGATTACAACATATAAATTTGGGGGAAGGGACACAATTTAGCCCATGACACTTGGGGATTATTCTTTAACTCTGATACATTTCTTTTATTGTTTTTAGATAGTTTATGCTCCATCCATTTTCTCTGTTCTCTTTTTGAGATTCTTACTATATGGATCCTAAATTTTTTAAATGATCATCTTAAAATGAAATTTTAATTCCAATTCTCTTCTCTTTGTATTTTTCTTTCTTTTTTTTTTTTTTTAGTTCAGTTCTTCAGCTTTATTTTTCATGTTTATTTGATTATCATGTTTAGGTTTATGTTTTAAGAGTTGATTTTTGTACATTTTGCTTTTATGAGTTCATTTCTTATTTTCACTTATCCTTGAAATACCAGTAAATATTAACATTAAAATTTTTTCACTTTCAATTTTTATCTTTTTTAGCTCTATGCCTTAGGATTTTTTGCTTATATGAATGGTGACTTTTGGCTGTTCATTCATATTTAATAGGAATGCATTTTATGGCTAATTGGAAATTTGTCTAGGGTAAGTCTTATCAACTGGTCCATTTTGATGGGAAAGCCCATACTGTCAGTATTTATTTTTTGAAGATTATTTTCTCCAGAGGCGAACTCCAAATTCAGTTACAGGATTTAAACTCATATGCCAGCATTCTCAGAAGTAGGTGACTAAACACTGTTAACTCGTGTTGCACTTCACATTCATCCTCTGCATTTTAGTCTCCAGCCCTTAGCTCATTGGTTAAAGCCAGTGGAAATGCTTTTATGCAAAACATGAGAATAATCACACTTTCAACATTTGTTTATTATAATAAATACATACACCAATGTCCATGCTGAGTGAGATTTAAAATATTAACAGAAGAAGCTAATAGAAAAATATGTTCATGTTTTATTTACTCTATCTAGAAAAGTGACCCTACCATCTTGTTTCTCAAACCTGTATGCACTTACTTTTAAAACTAAAGCCATCCTGACTTAGGTTAGCAGCACATGAGTAGACTCTGAGACACATCCTAGCTCAGCATAGGCAGCCACCGACTGCTGATCACTTTGCAGTGCCTACCAGATGACCCAGGTGAACTAATAAAGACCAATATTTTTTTCATTGAAAGATTAATAATTACATATTATTTATTTTAAAATATGGATGTACTACAGCTAACTACATCATAATTATTCTTGTATATGCTTATCTACAGGAATTTGAATTGTAATTTATAAATATGGACTTATAATTAATTTATTTGAATTTATTTATCATTAGGATTACTACTATATTGCTATTAACTAGTTTCTCATTATTAAAAATATACAACTTTTTCTCATAATGGTCAGTGTGGAAAATGCATAATATATTTCCAATACTCTCATGCTAAAAACTGAGTGTTCTCAAGCTGTCATCTCATTTGTCATGGTATGATAGAATAGAAAGAAGTTTTGGGGATGTCATACTCTTTTCACTTCTACTCACCATAATATTAGAATTCATAACCACTACAACTAGGCAAGAAAAGTAAATAAAGGCATCCAGATTTGAAAGGAAGAAGTAAAACTGTCACTATTCATAGATGACATGATACAATATCTAGAAAACCCTAAAGACTTCACAAAAAAATTCTTAGAATTCAGTACAACTGCACAATACAAAATAACATACTAAAAAATTTGGCACTTTTTGTGTAAATAATGAACCACAAAAATAAAAATTAAGAAAATAACCTTATTTATAATTGTGTCAATAAGTATGAAATATAGAAATAAATTTAAATCAAGATCTAATAGGCTTTGTACACTGAAAACTATAGGTATTGTTGAAAGAAATTGGAGAAAACACAGTTGACTAAAAATAGTTATTTTTCATAAATTGAGGGAATTAATATTGTCAAAAATGTCAACACTACCCAAAGAAATCTACAGGTTAAATGAAATCCCTATTGCAATTCCAATTGCAATTCTTTATAGAACTAGATCAAATAATTCTAACATGTGTATGAAACCACAAATAACACAAAATAGCCAAAGCAATACTCAGAAAGAACAAAGGTAGAGACTTTGTCCTATCATATGCCCTGATTTCAAATTATTATTACAAAGCTATAGTAATCAAAACGGTATGGTATTGGCATAAAAACTGGCACATATATCAATTAACCAGCCTAGAAAGTCCAGCAGTAAACACACACAGGCATAGATAATTAATTTATGGCAAAGGATCCCACAAACATGCAACAGAATCAAGACAGTCTCTTCCGTAAATGATGTTGGATAAACTGGACAGATACATGCAAAAAAAAAAAAAAAAAAAAAAAATTGACACTACACTACTATTTTAAAACCATACACAAAAGTTAACATGAATTAAAGGCATGAAAGTAAGACCTGAAATCATAAAAGCCCTGAAATAAGTTATAGGGGTTAATTTTCTTGACATCAGTCTTAGCAATATTTTTAGTTATGACTCCAAAAGCAGGGGAAATAAAAGCAAAAGTAAACAAATGTAGCTACATCACACTAAAAAGCTTCATCAGTGCAAAGGAAAGCATTGGACTAAACAGACAACTTATTGAATTGAAGAAGATATTTGCAAATTGTATATTCAATAACAAGTTATTGTCCAAAACATACACACTGGTGCACTTCTCTGCAATAAAAAAGAAGAAAATTTTGCCATTTGCGATGGTTAGAACTTGTCATATTATGCAAGTGAAATAAGTCAGAAAAAAGGGCAAATACTGTATGAATTCAATTACAAGTGGGATCGAAAATTAAAATAAAACAAAAACAAACCCATAGAACAGAGAAGGCATTGGTGGTCACCAGAAGGGAAGGTGGTTGTTGGAAGGGCTAAATCAGTGAAGAGAATCAATCATATGATAATGAATGGTAAGCAGGCTTATAGTGGTGAACACTATGTAGTATATAAATATCAAATTATAATATATATCTGAAAAAATATATAATTTTATATCAATTTTTTACAATAAAAAATTCAATAAAAAAGAAGTTTGAGGGGTTGGTCATACTCCAAGGTTCAGTGTAATAACTACCTATTCTAGTTCTATACTCTTCAACAAGTTGTTTAGTATCACTGAACTTCAATTTTGATCAGTTTTACATGAGAATAAGCACCTAACTCACAGCGCTGTGCAGAGATTAAATGAAATATAATAGATATAAGGCCCATGTAGGCTCCCAACAGATTACGCCTATTTCTACTCTTGGTCTTCCAATTTCAGCACCACCAGCAGCAGCCGTGTTCCTGGGGTAAAATGGTGATCAGGCTCTACCAGTCTTTTTTTAAACTCTATTCTACCAACAATCTTGGCCAAGAGGATTCAAAAGTTCTATTTTTCAGAAGGCTCCACAACATGAGACAAAGGTATTGTGGAATTGTTGTGAAGGGTGCTGGGATTAGGAAGACATTTCTAAATGTGCAGGTATAATAATAGATGCTGTCTTGGCATTAACTATGGAACATAAACTATGCTCAGAGGAAATGGGTAATTGCACATTCTCCTTAAATTAGGAAATGTTTAGCACCACCCCTTAGGGAGATGTTTTCCTTTACCATAGCATCTAGCATCCTCATCCTACGCTCCCTGAAACCTCTATAAATTCTTCCCCAGAAGCACAGGGCTTTATTTATCTTCTCATTTTCTCAATTAAATTAAACATCCCATGATTACCCTAAAGCTAGTTGACTATTTTAGAGGCTTTTCAAATCAGAAGCAGAGTGAGATCGAAACTGGTGGGCTCTCAACCTTTAACTGTATATCCTGCTCTGACAATAAACCCTTGGCAGATCAAAACTTCTCTACGCATCTAACTGAGCAATTTCATAGGGACAAAATTGACCTACATTTGCACTAGCTTGAAATTCAACTGATGTGTATACACATGTAAGGTATAGTCATAGAATCAAATGTTTCCAAATAAGAAAAAACCTTAGGACACTTGTAGTTTACTATTTTAATTTCATAGGAAGTAAAGTTTCATCAACTACAGAAAAATCTCTTTCAATGTTTCACTTAAGTAAATTATTTAATTAAGTAAAGTATTGTAGCCTATGCTCATTTGTTAATGTAAAATATTTAAGCACAAACCTTTGTTATTTCTCCTTCTTATAAACATGGTATAATATTATTTTATATTAAGTTAATAGTATCTTATAAAATTATCATTCTTGAAATTCAATAGTAAATTTTTTATTGTATTTATTTATTTGTTAAAATGCGTAGGAACTAATATGTATGAAAGCAGGAGGTATTGTCCTTTAGTGCTTTAAATAAAGTACTATGTAATTGTACATACTTGGGAACTGGATTAAATTATATAATTATGATGATATAGTTTGTTTATACTTATAGAATCTTTTAGTCTTTTGCTCAGAGCATTTAAAATTATAAAATAAGATTAAAATATGGCATATTAATAAATAATGGATGAATTTAAATATTAATATGTGGTGTCTTTAAAGTTTAAAATAATAACTATTCCCTCTATGTGAAAAAACTAATTTAAAAAAGTAGTGGTGTATGACATTTTTCTAAGTTAAACAAAATATAGCATCAGGAATTTCTTAGCTGCATCTTACAGATCTTAATTTGATGACTCTCTCTAGTCTAGATTTTACTTACTATTTATATCAGAGCTTTTCAAATCTTGCTGACATTTAGTTCATTGTATTATAACTTTTAGAAATAACTTTTTTAGACAACACTGTTATTTCCCAAAACTTAAGTCTGCACAGTTTGATCACTGTACAAATATGGCATTCTCTTACCAAAACTGTAAGTTTTTGAAATTTGTTTTTCCAAATATACAACTCATTGAAATGCTTATAGTTCTTTTTTCCTTACTTCCTTAGACCATTCCCCTGGCCTTATTTGAAATATCTCTTTACAACTAAGGGATATTGCAGCAATACTAGAGCATATGTAGACTAAGCTAAAGGCTGTTGTGTAAAATCTCAAGAAAAGTACTAAGATTATGGTATATTCAGGAAATTAATTTTTGTTCTACAAAAAATAACATTTTCAATTTCTTATTAAAATCCTTAAAGCTAGAAGAATGTAGAATGTGAAGATAAAATATACCTTCTGCTTATGCCATTTTTTCCTATAAAGTTGCTTTGATTTACACATTTCAAAATTTTGCTTATGTAATGCAATTTGTTATCTGCATCGATAATAGTTAAATAATGAGGAAACAACTGCATCAAAAATACCTGTTTTTTGCATTCACTTATTTTTATTTTGCTAATGAAAAGATACTTATTGTAAAATTAAGAAACAGAACAGTATCCACGTGTTCAGGGTACATTATGGAGAGTTACTTAGGTATCCAGAAATATGTTTTTCAGTGATGTCAAAACAGAACAGGAGAGAGGGAGAAAGGGGACCTACTGGGTGAATATACTGAAGAGCACTTAAGTTCAAAAAATTCTGAGATAAAGAAAATGCAAAACTGTTGCAAGACAGAAAGTGTTCATTACAATGGTTTTATTTAAAATGTTCTCTCCTACCTAATGAACAAGAATCAAGCCCTAATAATTAGGTACAAAGATACGTTTTTGAGGGTTAGCAATAACAATTTAGCAATGCAGTCTAGTAAAGGCAGGAAGAGACAGAGGAATCCTGAGACTTAGGAAGCCAAGTTCCCCGCTTGTATCGATTTGAATGGCTTGGTTGAGGCTTTTTTTTTTTTTTTTCTTTTTGTGAGTTTACCAGAAGATACGTCCACTGCATCTTGATTATGGAGATTTTATTTATATGGAAACTATTAAAACCCAATGACATGTAGCAACTTACTTTTTAATACACTTTTGCTTTTGATTGAATTTTGTTCCCTACAGAGATGGATGGTGGGTGATAGGCTTAGCAGCTTAACTTTGCTCAGGATTGCTGCTCCCATTTGTAAAATTTAAGTCAGCCTCCACTTATTCTTCCTGTCCTCACATTCTCAGGATTTTAGAATAACAATATATCTTGGTATATTCATGCTCTTTTTAAAAGAACTGGATAAAAGGATTCTCTGTCAAGTACCCCATCAGTCAAATCTTCCCCAACTGAGCTCCAAGTTTCTGTGCTTAAGGGGCCATCAATGGACATACATCACCTAAAATCTCCTTTCTACTGTGGCTGTGTTAGAGTGGTACAGACAAGCGTGGGTTTAAAACTGATATTTACATCTTTATTTCTTAAGTAGAAGTATTCAGGTCTCTATGTATTTTGAATTGTCTTAGGCCCCATGAGATTTTTGTAACCATAGCAATGCTTTTAAGATTATTCTTTTCAACCGAACATTAAAAAATATATATATAACACATTTTAAAACCCTTATCTATAGCCTCCATTTTTCTCTGCTTTTTCCCTAGGCTGTCCTCTCTCTTATGATTTCCAAAATGGTTTTGAGCTTGAGGAATAAAAAAATATTGAGATGTGGACAGAGTTAATTAGCTTTAGAACCCTAGTAAACCTCCTTATGTGAGAGCCATAATTGTACATAGAAGCTTCTTCAAACCACTCTCTCATTTGAGAGCAATCGTAACGAGGACCATCTGCCGAAGGGAAGCAAGAAAGCTGCTTGGAGCAGTTGGTTTGTACAACGAGCTGCAACTTGTATCATTGCATTCTAGCTTTTTGTTTAAAGAAAGTAGGTTTGATTTGACGATGCGCTCTTATGTTTTCTTTTAAATATTGTTTACATGGGAGTTAAACATCAAATAAACAACAGGCATTGATGTTAAGAAATGCAGAACTGACTTCCTTCGCAGTCGTCTTTCATCTAGCAAAGGATTGCACTCTGTTCTTCCTCTTTGCCTTCAAATCGTTTGCATGTGCTGTAATTAAAATCTTTGAAGTTTACTGATTACCGATATCTGCGGAACAAAGTATCATCTTTAATCAATATGTGCTGTGCAGATAAATAATATGTATATAAATGCTGTCAGGCACCCTTGGTGTATACTAAAATTATTGGATACACTTTTTTTTTTTTTATTATTATTAAGGGCCTTACTGTCTACATTTCCAGGCAAGAGATGTACATAATAATGAAAACAGCTAACAGTTTTAGTGTGAGTTATATTCAGATAGAGCTACTCATTTAGATACATCTTTTGCAACCATAGAATAATATTTAACTGCAAATTAAGACATAACATGATTTAATGGCCTTGTATGATTCCCAAAGAGATACTGTTATTGTTGAGAGAATAAGAAGTATAATTTTTTATAAAGATTTTATTATTTTTAGAGAGAGAGGGGAAGGGAGAGAGGTGGAAAGAGACATCAATGCTTGGTTGCCCCTCACCTGCCTCCAGCCACGGACCCAGCTGGAGACCTGACTTGCTACCTGACCAAGTGCCCCGGCTGGGAATTGAACCAGCGACCTCTTATCCACTGCGCCACCAGCCAGGGCTATAATTTTGATCAAAGTGGTGAAGAAAGGCTTCAGAGAAGAGGCTACATAAGATTATTACTGATAGACAGGTAGAAATGAATTATCACGCAATTAAAAAAGGAAGCCAGACAGGGATTCATTTAGCAAAGAAAATTATAAATTTGCCTTAAGACAGCCTGTTTCAGATAGTATCTGTTAATAAAAATAAAAAGAAATGTTCACTTGAATAGATAGAACCAAAACTCAAGTGCCAGTTTGGATGAGAGAGTAATCAGTCACCATCAGCCTGCTCTGACCGTGACAGGAAGGTGGAAGGGTTAGCTTGGTTTAAACCTATGGTTGGCATGGGATGCAGAGTGAGGTCCTGTGGGTATTTCATTGTTGTATCAACCAGAGCAGTTCTGGGGAGTCTATTTTACTTGTTTATGATCCTGGGTAATGTTCCCTTTGAAGAAAGCATTTTATGTTAAAAAGGTTATTTGGAGTAAGTAATATCGAGAGCTGGAAAATTCTAAAAAGTTCGGAGAATTCTAAAGCAGAAAGAATCATTTTCAAAGCAGAAAGAGAAATCACAGAAGAAAATGCAGTTGATGTGAATTACAGATAACTAAGAAAAGGAGAATTTTAAGAAAGAAAGTGGTGACTATTAAAGGGTGCTGAACTTGCCAGTAGAATGAGTCTAAGAAAGGTGGGCTAAGGTAGGTGGTTAGTTGCTCACTAGCCATCTTTGTGATTGCCTTTTCTGAAGAGAGTGAAAACAGAAGTCTAATTGAGGTAAGCTATAAATAAAATGGAGGAAATAAAGGATGATAGACTTGCAAACATAAGAGAACTTTGTCAATAAAAAAGAGGAAAGAAATAAAAGATCAGTGGAATCAACTAAATCAGCCACCAACAAATAACGGTTTTGCTCAAACATTGAGTATAAAGCATTCTGTTAGATTAGCAATGCCCAATAGAACATTCTGCAATGATAGGAATGTTTTGTACCTGCACTGACCAATACAGTGGTCACTAGCTATGTGTTTACTGAGTACTTGAAATACAACTGGTGCAACTAAGAAAATACAATTTTAATTTATTTAACTTCAATTAATTTAATTTTAAATCATATGGTCACATGTAACCCATCTGTCATTTATGTAGACTGAAGAATCAAGTATTATCTTTTGAAGTTAAAGTATAATCAATATGCAATACACTGCATAAATTTTAAATCATTTGATACAGTTTGAGAATTGAATATTCCCATAAAACTATCACCCAAAGTAACATATAACGTTTTCCAACAATCCAAAATGTTTTATATCCTTTTCAAATAAATTCTTATCCTATTTCTTTTCTTTTTTAAAAATTATTATAATTTAATCTTATTGTTGTTGTATTACATCCATCACCTTTTTACTCTCCTCTGTTTTCTTCCCCATCTACCCCCACCCCCACCACCACCACCAAAGTCAATCCCACTTGCCGTCCATGTCCATGGTTCTTCTCCTATTTCTTAGAGTGGCTACTTTCTGAATTATTCTGGATTCTGACAATATTTTTTTTTCTTTTCTGCCTGGCTTCTTTCATATAACAACATATTTGATGTTTAGGTATATGTCAAGTTCATTATATGGGCTGACTATGAAGTGTTTATCCACTTTCTTATTGATGGACACCTGTGTATCCAGTTTGAGACTATAATATCTACTGTTTGTAACCTGGAGGAGAAATGTCAGCCATGGCCATTTTTGCTGCAAGTTGTAGTATACTCTAAGTTACCTGGCTTATGTAATTGATATATCTATCCAATGGAAGATTTAGTCTCGGATACTATTCAATGTAGGTGCTCCCACCACAGTACCATTGAGATCCAATTTCTCTCATCTTTCTACCCCTACACAGGATCTTGCTTTATGGTGGCAAAATAGCCTCATGTCCTTTTGAATGTAACTCCATTAGATAACATATAAATAACAAAAATATAGTCCCACCAGGGATAATTATTTAATAACTTTTATAAAAGCAAAATGGGTCTTCAAATTGTAGTTAAAGCAACCTAGACTGCCTGGATGTAATGTAGTGGATAATTTGATTGCCAAGAGAGATTGCCTTTTGAAGAAAAATTTGAGGAAAAAGAGATTAACATAGCATAAGATATATAATCTGAAGGTTAAGATTTTGAGATTCAAACTAAGACAATTTAAATATCAACCCTATCACATCTCAGATACATAATATTGGTCAAGTTATTTGGTTCCTTTCAGTCTATTTTTTATAACATGGGAATATTTTAGCATTCATAACACTGCTAGATTATCAATATTAAATAAGATAATGTATGCAAATGTTAGTATAGTATCTGGCACAAAAGTGGTTAATTTAAATTATTATTATTAAATATGCCCAATGTGGTTTCCCTATAAATGTTGAATTTGAGATCATGGAGAGTTTTTATTTATTGTATATTTGAGGAGTTGAAATGCCTGGAGCTGTCTTTTCTCAGCTCATACAATAGTAAATTGCTGAATCCCAGTTAAGACCATTCCTCATTTTTTTCTCTCTACTACAATAATAATACAAAAGCATTCTTTCAAGTTCTGTTCTAGTATATTTACCTATTCTTTTTGTAGATATAAAAAAATTATTTACAATTCAATAAGCACAGTTGTAAGCACCTCTCTCTGAGTGGTCCTTACAAAATACAGCCTGAGTAATCATGAAACCATTTAACCTGTGAAAACAACTGGGCAACTTGGTCATTTCAATCTCTTTTATTGTTTCATCTGCTCTCTTTTTCTCTCCCTCTGCCTCGTTTATGCCTCCATTGAATTCTCAGTTTCCTGTATGAAATTGTCCTAATGAGGATTCTAACTTAGGCTTCCTCTCCAGCCTGTCCAAGAGTCCACTGTGCAGACACAAAGGTCTCTCTGAGATGTGAAGATTTCAGGAAACATCGACCACATCTATATAACCAAGGTAATGCCCAACCCGGTCCAGAGGTTAAAGATGTCAGCATTTCCTTTTTCCTCACTGCTGTTTTATCTACTATCATCTCCTCCTGCAGAAAAAAAACAGGGTACATAGTCCTCTGTCACTGCATTCCTGAAGCTCGTTGTCAAAGGGAAAGTAAAGGAGAACTAAAGATAAAATACTCTAAAGGGGAGAAATAGAGAAGAGTAATTTCCATGCTTCACTGAACTCAATCTCTGCCCTTCCTTAGGTTTGTCACACTTCATATGTGGCTTTTATGCTGCTGGGAGTTGCCTTAAATTGAAGATACAGAAAATAGTATAGAAGATTTGTTTTGGTTCTTAGCAAGAATAACCCTCTTAGTGGCAATGGCCTGTCTTTTCCTCTCAAAGTACTGGGATGGAAGTTTCCTGAAATTGTCTCTCCCATCAAGCTGAGAAGAAGGGCAGCAACTTGAACTTGAGCAAACACAAAGGTCTTGACACATAAAAGGGATCTGAGAAAAGGAAATGCGGATAGCGAGAGAAGTAGCATTAGAAAGGAAGAATGTGAGATAAAGCACACAGATGAGTTTAAAGAAAATCAAGTATGAGAAAAAAAGACCTGGCAGGAAAGAGGAGGGAAGGGAGGGGTGGAGGCAGAAAGGAGTCGGGTAAGGGAGGGAGGGAAGGAGAGAGAGAGAGAGAATCTAAAAGCAGAGGACAAAACAGAGTTGCTGAATCTAGAAAAGCTACACATCTTTATGGTAGTAACAATGGGAAATGGTGATACTTGAGGTGGAAATCTGTTTGATCCTGCTATGTGCCCTAGAATATTAACGGAATGAATAATCAATCAAGATCAAAGGTGTGAAATAGATTGAGGTGGGGAGCCAGCAACGGACTAATCAACAATTGAAATTCCCTGGTAAGGAGGCAATGGAAATACAGATTATATTTTTAAAGTTTACCTATAAGTTTCTATCATAAGTTTATGCCTTTAATTTCACTGGTTGATGAATCTGGGTACAATTCTGCCCTTATTGTGCTGTTATTTTTACAGTGTTTTGATTTCGAGGTATGATTATGAGAATCCTAACCAGGACTGTTGGAATTGAAATACTTGAATCTGTGAACATTGTTCTGGCACTTTGGTCATTACATTTCTGTGTCTTATTGAAGCAAGTGGCAAACCATTAACTTAATTTCAACACAGGCTATTATTATTGTGGAACTTAATTAGATTGGTTATTTCCTGGGAAGGAAAGTCACCTGTTGCTACAATTCTAATAATAGAATTTTTAAAAAGATTTATTTATTTATTTATTATTTTCAGAGAGAGGGGAAGGGAGAGAGGCAGAGAGGGAGAGAGACATCAATGTATGGTTGACTTTCACCTGCTTCCAGCTACAGACCTGGCTGGAGACTTGGCTTGCAACCTGGTTATGTGCTCTGGTTGGGGAATAGAACTAGAGACCTTTTGAGTTCACAGGCCTGTGCCTTATCCACTGTGCCACCAACCAGGGCTAAAAATAGAATTTGGATACATTATTCAGTAAAGAAAAATAGCTTGTAACCGTGTAGGACAGCATCACTGGGCAATATTATTTTCCCTTTCCTCTATGTAAGAAAACAAAGTATGCACTGTCTTTAAATATTTGATATATATCTTAGGTAGAACTATTTATGTATTTTGGTGATAAAATAATTTACCAATATTACCATTTGTATTAACTGTATGCAGCTACTTTTTGGTATTGCTGATAAAATGTGATCTTAATACTTTAATGTCTACTATTTTCTGCTCTGAGTCTGGGATAAATTACCATACATATCTCCCTCCCTATGTTGGTATCTTTTGATATTTGAATGTCTTCTTTCAAAAAAAAAAATCTTATTTTTAAAAATAATATTTTAATGCCTAAATAGTGATCAATACGTCCTTAGTTTGAATTTTCTATCCACCTCAGTTTAAATTTTCACTTGAAATAATTCACACAAAGGTTTTCCAGAACCCTATCTACAGGGCCACTTTTTTCTTTGTCAAATGTTGATTTAGTTTTATTCCTCCTTGCTATCTTTAATTTGTGAGTCTGACCAGCTGGTTCCTTGCTTTGTTGTTCAAACAGCTTTTTCAATCAGACTTCTTATCCAATCACAGACATCCTCTAACCACAACCAGAACATGTCAATGAAGTGTGTGCTTCATATACACATTTTACAACAGACTCTAATTTTGTGAGGCCTCTGGTTAACTTGTTTGGAGCATGTCACTCAGAGTGATCACAATGAATGTCAAGTCACCTGAACCTATTTTAATATCAGCTGTGTGTCATAGGAGAAAAGGCAAAACACTAGTGGAGCTGTAAGAATTTATTTTTAGTGAATTATAAAATTGTTTTCTATACATTGACATATAGAGGTATGTGAATGAATGTAACAGTTCGTTTAAAAACACACAGAAAGGTGTTGTTACTTATTTTTTTCAGGTAAAATGCTAATATTTGATAGCTATTATCTGATGACTATTAAAACCCTGCTCTGATAAAATAGTTCTCAGTTCCTTGTTTTACTATAAGAAATTTCCATGAACCCTTTTTATGTTTTAGAATAAATGTTGCATAATAGCCAGTGCTTCAGGTTTGAGGACCTGTTCTGAATCTCACTATCATTCTGTCCATAGGCCATATGATTTGAACTATTTAAGTTCTTCCTCTTGTTCCCTTTGGGAATTCAATTATACATAGGTAATGTTTAACATGTCAGTATTCTGCACAAATAAGTAACATTCAGCTTATTTGGCTGAAATGCAAAGTACTACATTATTTTTATGATTGGTATATTAAGCTTCCATGCTCCTAAACTTAGGAAAATTATTGCAACATTTACATAGCTGTATCTGGAAGATCCTTTTCCTGTGGTTCTCTGGACTTCATTAAAAACAAACAAAAAAAAGCATCCAAGGTTACACGTTGGTAAGAGGCATAATCAACATTTGCATTTATATCTGTTACCAAATCCCCCATGTTTTAATTACTCAATAAAAGGTGGGGTGAGGGGTACCTTAAGACAGCATGCAGCGATGCTTGCCTGGAAAGGTTAGGCTCTTAAACGTTCATAAAATTTAAATATGTGAAGAGATGTGGGAGAGGTTTTTAGATATGGAGCAATAGTGAGCACAACGTACCCAAAGGAATGGAATATTTATAAAGAACTTACAATGCAGTGGGAATATCACTTTGGTTGGCATTATGGTGACATTAAGAGCAAAGGCAGAGACTAACAGAAAAGCAAGCACATTGTTCAGGGTTTATCATAAATTATTAGGTAGAACACCAACATGACTATTGAGTAACCATTAAAATACTTTTAAATGAAAATAATTAAAAATAAAATAAATTGGAGCAGTTCCGGAGTCACAGCAAAGTTGAGAGGAAGATAGAGATATTTCCAACGTACCTCCTGACCCCTCCATGCACAGCTTCCTCCATGATCAATGTCTGCCACCAGAGTGCTACACTTGTTATAAATGATGAGCATCTGCATGAGTACATTATAATTACCCAAAGTCTATAGCTTACCTTAGGGTTCACTCTCAGTATTTGACATTTTAAGGGTTTATGCAATGTATAATGAAACATATCCATTATTATAATAGAGAGTATTTTTACTGCCCAAAAATGTCTTATGTTCTGCCTATTTATCCCTTCCCTATATCTCACCACTGAAGTTTTTTTGAGAATGAAGATATCTTGACAAAATTTGTATTTTAGGAAGATTGAATCTAATGTTGACATTCTCTATGGATGTGAGAAAACACGTAACAGGAACATTATTTTTTTCTTAGTTGTCATTTGGAATATCACTGCATATATTCATTCATGCAATGAATATAAAAATATAGTCCTGAGTAAAAACTGAAAGTCAAATTCAGTTTCTGAAGAGAGAACAAAGCATAAAAAGAAGTTTCAGTATAAGGTGTAGGAAAAAATGTGATCTGATTGATTGCATATTTCCTAAGTAACAACTAAGCATGAGGCATTACATTACATATTAGATTAACCCTGTTCTGACAAGTAGGGGAATTGAATTAAAAGGGACATTATAAAAGAGATGAGTTTGATGTTATGCTGTAATGAATTATTTCATCTAAAATATGAGATAGAGGTCACTATTTGAATATTTGAAAATAGTCTTATTCAGGGTCACAGTACAGAATTTAAAGAAATGATGCCAATGCCTTTCACCTGGCAAATTATATTTTTCTGGCAGGCAGAAAGAGGAACCAGTGAGTAAGATGAAGACCAATGAGTAAAGCAAAACTAATAATGCTGCATTTTTATAGAGAAATATAGTTATAAATAATGGAAATTTTAACACTAAAGAATCCTTTTTAAAGACATTGGAAAATGAAAGGCTTGTACAGTATTACTTTTCTATTTTGTCTTTTCATTTAAAGAGATTTTTGTTGCAGTTTTATTTGCTTCTCAAGCACATATTTTGTCTCTATAGACTATAGCCTTCAACAGAAAGCTCAGATTCCTGTTTAAGATTTCTTTCAAGAGTTTTCTGTAGTGTTCTTACACAAAAAGAAACTACTTTGCTTTTTTAAAAGAAAAGATTGAAAGCAAAGGAATAGATATTTTATAAAAAGTACATTTTAAGCAGTTTGTTATGAACATATAACCTCCCTTTTCTTTATACAAGAGATTACAAAATAGTGCATGATTTCTAATCTCTCAGGAATGACACAAGAGAAAAATGTGCTACTTTGCATGAACTTCACACTTCTCATTGATTACAATAATCTATGTTGGCTAGCAGAACCAACTTAAAACATTTAAAGCACTATCGCCAAAAATGTGTCTTGTCTGAGTTGTTATAATTTCACTTGCAAACTTGCAAGAACTTACATTATACTAAGAATATGTCTGAAGTTTAGAAAGAATTAGGTGGTAATCTCATTACTAATTTGGACCATACCTATTCTCAAGAAATTTAAAAACAGTAGTTCTAAAATATGAATTGATTTGTATAGCATGACAGATGTAAAGTTGAATTGTGTAATGTGATGTCCATCAAAATATTTCTAAGGTCAAATTATCTTTTTGGAAATTAGTATGCATATTTCTTTTTGCTTTATATACTTTCATTTTAGCTGACTTCAGTTCTCTTAAAATGATGAAAATTTTGACTTAGGCTTGGAGTGTACACATCACAGAAGAGTCCCATTCTGTTGATAGTTGCTGCCTAAGGAAATTTGATATTTCTAGTTTACATATAGGCTTAAATTTTATGTTATAGCCAGTGATAGTTTTGCCTTCTCTTTCAAGGCCCTCTTTTATTAGAATTATTGAAAACCAGAGAAGACAAAACAAAGATATTTCTCTATATGTTCAGATATACTACAGTAACGGCAATGTTTCAGGCATGCGTGATACTGAACTGGTATGTTATTGGCTTAAAGGGAAGACATTTTGGTATAATCCATAAAACATGGGCAGCTGTTAGTAGAATTCTGTTTTTATTTAGCAGAACTCCATCTTTTCCTTAAATTATAGGATTATTCTGTGAATCAAATATGTAATAAAAACCAAGAGCAGAAGACTAGCATCTGTTTTTAGATGAGAAAAACATTGCAAATTATAGTCCAGATGTATGAGCCATATAGGTAAAAGTATAGCTCCAAGTGAGGATAAACTTAAGGAGATCACTTTGTCAAAACATGGCAAGAGGTCTTTTTAGATAACCAGCTCCAACAAGTTCATGGATGATAAAAATTGGGAAACTGAAGTGACCACAGAGATATGGTTCTGTAATTTAGGTTCTGATGTATCTGACGATTTTGTCTAGGAAAAAGCAGTGACTAAAGAAATACTATCCTCAACCTCTACTGCTGAGGAATATGCTGAGAGAGCAGACCAATAGCAGAACAGACTTGTGGAAAGATGTCCTAGCCCAATGTGGAAATCCTTCCATATGATAAAATGTTATGGTCATTTCAAGCCACTGGGTAGCAACTGAGAAGTATACTTATAAAAATCAGGAAGAAAGGTGACTGTGATACAACAAAGCTTAAGCTCATGTGACCAATAGTCCATTTTTAGAATCCAAATTGAGACCATGATTCACAGTATTTTCTGTGGTTTAATTTTATTAATCTAATAATAAATGTGTGGAACATCAGAGGATTATGAGTAATAAAACTTCTTGTTTCTTCATTTACATCCTCATTAGCCAGTTAGTTCTACAATGACTTAATTAAATCTTATTTACCTTTAAATCCCAGGGTATAAAACAGTATATTTTACAATGTAAGTGCTAACTAAATTTTCAGCAGTGAATGAATGAATCTCTTGGGATTAGAGACCAAAGAAGCACATGGAATCTTTATACTGGATAGAAACTTAGTCCGGTATAAGAACATGTAATAAAGGCATATGCAGAGCACAAGAGAAGGCATTCAGTGATTCTTAAACTTTTCAGGTCATATAACACACACACATGCACACTCACGCACACACACATACACATGGTGTCCCTCTGCCACTGGGCCTCTTGGCTCCATATCCTATCTCATGTTCCTAGACCGCACCTTAAACATTCTGATTTTAGGTCTTTGCACAAGCTACTTACTATGCTTGAAACGCTGATGAGCCCAGTCCCCCATCTCCTTTCACCTGGCTGATTGCTGGACACTCCTCCCTTTTTAACAGTAGAAAAAAAAAAAAAGAAAGTGTCTCATCTGGGGGAAATACTATGCTCATTCTTAATATATTTGAGTGTGTGTGTATGTGTGTAGTCCTACATACATACATATTTTACACACACACACACACACACACACACACACACACACACAGACTGCATGAGCGCAGTTCAATCAAGCTTCAGCTGTAGAAACAGACCAACCAGAGGTCAAGTTGAGATCTGCTGCGGGGGAATTGGCCTGGGGTGTTGTGCGGGCCAGCTGGCCGCTTGGAAATCCATGAGGCAGGCTGTCGGGAAAGGGAGGGTGGGACCCTGCTTCCATGGCTGAAACTACTGTCCAGGGTGGAATTTCTTCTTTGTCAGGGAAGACTCAGCTATGGTATTGAGGCATTTCAATTGATTAAATCTTGCTCAACCAGGTTATCTTGGAAAATCTCTTTTACTTAAACTGATTATAAATTTTAATCATATCGATGGAAATTCCTTCAACCAATCACTAATCTAGGAAACTGAGATATTTTTAATGTGAGCACTGTTTTCTACATATTTCATACTAAACATGGGAAGGGTAGGAATACATCCAACAAAATTGTTCTTATCCCTATATGGCGTAAAAAAAAACAAATTAGAAGTTCAAAGAATAGTCATCCTTGAAGTGAGCATAACGGTACTTGTAACTGGCTCAGCAAGGACAATGGGTAAGGACATCAGAACATACTATCATGTGAACAAAAGGGGCACAGATGAGAAGTAGAGAGAAACTTTTCATGAAAGAAAAAAGGTGGGGTGAGGTCTGATCTCAAAGGCAGGGTAAAGTTTGCTTAAACAAAGAGAAGGCGAAGAAGCACTGCGCAGGCTGCAGTGGTCCTGGTAGACCTGCCATCTGAGAGTAGAGCAGCCTCAGTGCTTGGGAAGATTTGGGTACAGTGAAGAGGCTGGGAAAGTCGGTTGTGACGAAATGTGGAGGGACGTTAAGAACCGGGAGACAAACTCTGGAATGTATTCTTATAGAAAATGATTTTTGAGAGTCACCAGCTTAGCGAGTGGTAACAAGAATGATTAAACATGAGAACTTGAGAGAATACTTTAACTTAATAAATATATGAGATGCACTACTTGCTATAATGGACAGAATAAATGTATTTATTTTAGTGTTAGTGGTAATGCACGAGGCCAGTATTCCAATAAAAATGATTTGGTTTCATGAATTAACTTGTGAACCTACGGGGCAAGATAGTGAATGCTGTCAGGTGCTGGGCTTAGCGCACTGCCACCTTTCAAAAAGTGAAATGGAGTAATGGGACTTGTCAAGAAGCTGAAGTAAGAAGTGTCACTAAACCCAGGAGACGAAAAGATGGCTCTGCTTTCATACCCAAGGACCTAGAGTCCCAGTTTCTCAGAATAAGCTAAAAGCCTATTAATAAATTTACATTTAAAATAATGAATACATTATTTAATGCCTGATTCAGGCATCCCATTACAAAAAAAAAAAAAAAAACAGGAAGTTTTACCTAGATGGTCTTTCAAGGATGTATGGGAAAACACCCTTCTCCTAATCACTGAATTAAATGGAATTTGCTAGCATTGATTTAATCAGTACCCTGTAATCAAATCAGGCATGAAATCAAGTTTTAATTATATATCATTCTCCCCATTATGAACAAATTGCCAAATCTCTGGAAACGCCCCTAAGTATGGGGGAGGATGGCAAAGATGAGGGAAGCAAATAGTTTATTTAGTGAAACCGAGAAATACAATTAGATTTCTCCCATTTTATAAAGCTGTTCAGCCTTCCTTTTTAAGCTCCCCTGGAAGAATTTAGATTCTTTCCTATCCTATGTCTAAAGCCTGCCCTAAAGGGTTACAGCAAAAGAAAGATAAAACTACTTGTTTTCTGGGAAATCTTCCTCAAAAATGCTTAAAATTGTTAACAGTTTTTAAAAAAACAAATAACAAGGATTTTCTAGTTTTCCATACCTATGAAAAGTCATTTTGTTTAAAAAATAATTATAAAAGTTTGCTTTCTTCTAGCTAAAGTCATGTTTCAGGTCAAACATAAACCATGTCAAATCTTCTACTTAAATATTCACATTAAATTCTAACAACAAATCTATGAAGAAAGTACATTCCATTTTATAGATGAGAAAGATGAGATAAGCTGATAAGTAGCAAATGTGAAATCAAGATGTGCTTGATTCTAGAAGCCTGCATTTCATATTATTTAATATTCTTAAAGTCATTTTCTCATATAAGATTTATTATTTTGCCTGTTCAGGATGCCAACAAGCAGGTAATAGAAATGGGAAAGGGTACCCTCTCAGGTAACCAGAGCTCTAATAAACGCAATCTTTTCAAACCTAGGAATCAGACAAAGATTTTGATTGTCATATAAAGTCATTCAATTTTTAAAAAAAGTGTTGATGACCCTATTGTGTTTGTTAATCAATTCAACAATATACAAATGAAATTATTCAAAATAATCAATGTGTTTTATTAAAGGGATGCATGGTGTTAAAACTAGAAAAAAATGCTTCTATTACTAATTTTGTTTTGGTTTTTATAAAACTGGGAATAGAAAAGATAAGAATTAGCAGATCATTGTTCAACTATTTCTTGACTTATTGCAGAATTTTGTTTTGAAGAACAATTGCAAGCACATCGTTGACTTAAGTATTTTGCTATTGAGAAAGAAAATTTACACATAATTCTTAGCAAAAATTATAACATTTCTAGAGGGCATTTATTCCAAGTAGAGATTGGTGGTAAGAAAAAAAATTAAAGAAATAGATTTAAAAAAGATTATGGTAGAAGAATCTGCCCAAAATAAGAATGAGAAAACTCACAAAAATTATCAATAGAATGTTATATCAGACAAACTATAACCAAGTAAATAAAAAAGTTTAGTCTATACTTTCTTCTGGTTATCAGAAAAAGATACTGCCACATGTAGAATTTTGAAAGAAAATAACTGTAACCCTCAAATTGTAATTTTAACTAAGCCATTATTTATGTGAGATAAATCTTCTCAGACATAAACAGAAAGAATCATTTATAAGAAACACTTTGAAAATATAAGCTTACTGTATTTTTGAAAATATACACTAAATAAAAGTAGTAAAAATTTATCTTCATCAACTCCATAATATTTATTGCACTGTAACCATGTACTACTAATCCCTGCACTGGGGGCAGAATATAAAAAGATGATCAAAATTCAATTTTTTTTTTCTGCAAAGAGGTCAGGAAAAATAATGCAGTAGCACATAACAACAATACAACATAGTAAGAACTAAAATAAAGGCACAATTAGATGTTACATGGGATAGATTTGTGGGAGTAAGAAGGGGCTGTTCTAAGAAGGGTTCACTTTTGAAAATGAGTAGGAGTTTGCTGGATATAAAAAAGGGACAATGTGGGTAAGGGAAGGTTAGAAGGGGGACTCCCAGGTAAACAAAGTGGCATAAATATTTTTTGCAAATTTGGGAATCTGTGATTCTGTTAAAAGAGATAAATGTGAGCATTCGATCTGGAGCCTAGGTCTGATAGATCTTATATGTTATAATATTAATTGCATTATTTACTTTAAAAATGATAACATAAAGCAAAACCTGAAGAATACATAGAACTTAACTGTGTACTTTAGATGCTATATTTTATTAAATACTATATTCATTCAATTCCCAGGAAGCTTTAAGTTCAAACCACTTCCATAAAAACATGTAAACAATTTTATTCTTTTAGCCATAGACTTTGAGTTAATTTCTAGAATTTATTGTTGTTGTTCAGATATAGTAGCCATACTATGTTTCTTTCAAGTTGACAGGCTTCTCAGAGTACATGTTGAGGTCTGTCCAGAAAGTATTCAGCCACATAATATGAAAAACAGAGACATTTATTGGAGAAGATACAAGATACAAGAAACATTGCACAGAGGACAATGATGCCTAAGTCCCCATCAAAGTAGGTACCTTGGAACCTCATACAGTTCTCCAGTCATTGTATTTTCAGCTGTCCCATTGTAGTTTTCTGAATTTAACAGTCTAAAATCTCTTCTCTTTCAAAGGTGAGTTTAGTTTTGGAAAAGCCAGAAGTCTCAGAGTACCAAATCTGGGCTGGAGGGGACTGAGTCACCAGGGTGATGTGATGTTTTATTAAAAAATTCTGCAGGAGACATGATATATGAGCAGACACATTGTTGTGATGAAGCTGCCAATCAGCAGTTGCCCATAGCTGAGGCCATCTGAATCATCCGCATAGTTTCTGCAGAGTAGTGCTCAAGATTAACACAGAATTTGATGCAGGTCCATTGCTCTACCTACTTGGTCATTTTGAATGTGATGGCCACACAGTACATGTGCTCACTCAGCAGTGTCTACTGCCCCCACTAACTAGAACAGTGAAGTCATCATCCTTCACACATGCACATTCCAATTCACTCTCTGCGGCTGCCAGGTTACATTGATGTCGCACAAACTATTCTTGTTTTAATAAAATTGGATGAGCTTTTTCTGGACAGTCCTCATGTTTTATTATTTTTTTAAAAAACTTACAGATTTTTAAAATTTATATTTAGAGAAAGGGGAACGGGAGAGAGAAAGAGAGAGATAGAAACATTGATCAGTTAGTTGCCTTTTGCACATGCCCCAACCAGGGATTGCGCCCACAGCCTCAACATGTGCCCTGCCTGGAAATTGAACCTGCGAACTTGTACTTTGTGGGATAGTGCTCAGCCAGCTGAACCACAATTGTCATCAATTTGATTCCAATATTCTGTCTTTTGACAGATGAAGCAAATGGTCTTCTATCAAAATTAGCATATAGATATTCATTGGTCATTTTAATACATGTTGTACTTCCCACCTACCTACAGAGCTTTACATTTTAAATGACACCAGGATTTGTAAAAATAAATAATAATAGAAAGTCCCATTGTTCTTTCAAATATATTTTATTTATTAAATTTTTTAGTATTAATTTTTGAAGATTTTATTTATTGTTTTTAGAGAGAGGGGAAGGGAGGGAGGCAGAGAGGGAGAGAGACATCAATGTATGGTTGCCTTTCACCTGCCTCCAGCAATGGACTTCACTGGAGACCTGGTTGGAGACCTGGCTTGCAACCTGGTTATGTGCCCTGGCTGAGAATCGAACCAGCAACCTTTGGATTTGCAGGTTGGCCGGTGCCTATCCACTGAGCCACCAGCCAGGGCTCTCTTCCTGTCTCTTCCTGTCACAAGAAGCTAGGATTGCTGAATGGCAACATTCCTCTGTGTGCATAGGTTCTCTCTGGAAGCACATGTCATGGCAAAAAATTCAATGTCATTTTCAAATAGCCTATGGCGACCCCCAGAGTGGATAAACTACCCACTCTGGTAGAAATGATAGGCTTCTTATTGAAAAAAAAAATAAATAAAGAGCAACTGGTGCCCATGTGCACATGTTTGAACACAGCAAAGGCCTCCCTTTCTATACAGACTTTCCAAGACACCACAGGGTCCCTGGTTTCATGGGCTGTGTGTTAGCAGACCTATTTCCTCCCACTGGCAGGCATATGTCTGCAGGGCTCACGTAAGGTTTACAGCTTTGTCAGACTTCAATTGCTGCAAATGCCTGCTTTTCTGTACTTGATTATAGCCTTTGTTCATGCTTTTGCCCAAAGCCTTGAAGTCAGAGGTTTCCAAGGACTAACAGAAAAAAGGGCAAGTGGGAAGTGAGGTGGGCACGTGGCAGCGCTCGTTCTGGGACTCTGTCTGGGGTACCAACATCTGGCAGACGAGACGCATTTGGAATAAAATAGCCCTCTAAACTGGTTACCAAATATAAACCCTTTACCAGCTTTACTTTGCTTAGCAGACACTGAGATTTTTAACTATCTCAGTGTAGGCTATGCATAGGATAATGAGTACCTTTAGAAATTCTTGGCATTTTCACTTTAGCATCCTATTGGGTCTCTATGTAATCATATAAAGTGGCTAAAAACTCCACTTTGACAAAGACAAGATTTCTGTTACTATTGGTTACACAATATTTTTCATTAATGTAAACCACAAACTCTTCTGGCAGGTTAGCATTTATATCCACCCTATTTTCAATAGTGATCCCTAGAAAACAAACCCTGAGGAAAGAATTATTGCTAGTCTTTGATTTAAGAGGTTTAAGAGGTACAATCCCAGGGCAACAAAAATAAAGTAAATGAAAGATAAAGCAGGGAAGGATGGAGGGCAATACCAGTTACAGCAGGTATACACATTTTGCAATATACAACATAAATCAGCAATGGGAGAGAGAGAGAGAGAGAGAGAGAGAGAGAGAGAGAGAGAGAGAGAGAGAGAGAGAGAGAGAGAGAGAGAGAAAGAGTACTTTAATTTGCCCAAATATCTCTAAGTTTCTGTCCCATGGGGAACAAATACTTCCACTTCACTTCTAATCTGCATGTTCTAGTTCTTCTTTAGTTACCTCAGAAGCCCTGTTTTGTCTCATTCAATTGAAAAGTTGTGGGAAAAGCCAGAAAGTGAGGTCATGAGTCATTTTGTTTGATTACATAGAGAGAGAAAAGCAGGATGGCAGCCCTGCTAGGCAAACTTCTAGTACACCTCAGGAGGCAACACTAGATGACTTCGAGGTATGTTCAGCAGCAGCGAAGCCAGAAGATACGGCTGTGGGTCTTGGAAATGATGGTCCTCAGTAAATGAGAGGAGACACTGAGATATGGACAATATTCAACAAACCTTGCATGATATATTTACTGTATTCTTTCTCTTAGGTTTTTCTGTTGCTACCCATTTGGAAGGAGATACATGATTATTGCTGATCATGATCAAAAAGTGTTATCATTTCTAGTATTAAAAAATAATACAAACCCTGGCTGGTGGTACAGTGGATAAGGCACCAGCCTGTGAACCCAAAGGTCGCTGGTTCGATTCCCAGTCAAGGCAACATAACCAGGTTGCCAGCCAGGTCTCCAGCCAGATCTGTGTAGCTGGAGGCAGGTGAAAGGCAAACCATACATTGATGTCTCTCTCCCTCTCTGCCTCTCTCTCTTCTCCTCTCTCTGAAAAATAATAAATAAAATCTTAAAAAATAATATAAATACTTAATATTTATTGGGTGTCAATTAGTAAATACTATATATGGGTAAGAAGTAAGACAAGACCACAAGTAAAATTGTCAATATTATCTGTTGAAGACCTAATATCTTTTGAAAATTTGTCTGATTTCTGTGTATAGAAAATTTATTAAAGACTAAAATCTCACACTTGAGAGTCCCAGCTTATCTGGAGATACCTAGAAGTTTATAAAAAGAGTATGATTAAAAAAAAATTTTACCCTGGCTGGTGTGGCTCAGTAGATTGGCACCAGCACACAAACCTGAAGGTTGCTGGTTCAATTCCCAGCCAGGGCACATAACCAGGTTGCAAGCCAGGTCTCCAGCCAGGTCCATAGCTGGAGGCAGGTCAAAGGCAACCATAGATTGATGCTTCTCTCCCTTTCTTCCTCCCTCCCTGCCCTTTTCTTTGAAAATAATAAATAAAAAGTTTTAAAAATTAATGAATTGATTGTTGTATTATAGTTATTTCATTTTTCTCCCATTACTCACCCCTGCCCCATCTACAGTCAATCCCCACCTCATTGTCCATATCCATGGGTCATTTATACTAACTCCTTGACTAAACCCTTCTTCTTTCCCACCCTCTTCCCCTCCCCCAGCCCTCTGGTCACCATCATTCTGCTCCTTGTTTCCATGTCTCTGGTTCCATTTTGGTTTGTTTTATTCATTAGTGTCCTGTTTTAGGTGTGATCATATGGTATTTGTCTTTTGCTGCCTGGCTTATTTCACTAAGCATAATACTCTTCAGTTCTAACCATGAAAAGTATGGTCTTAATAAATGTTATGAAGTAACTTCAGGGTAGTACAGAATAGAGGAAGGAAAAAAGTCAAATAAAGTTTGGATGTGGTATAACATTATTTTAGAAGGTAGTTAACCCAATCTCAAAGAATAATGAAAGAAGAAAGCAGGTGGAAAAAAAACAGCCTCATTTTAAAGGAATGAAAACAGATTGTTTAAAAACAATTGGAGGAATTACACTGTTTAGTGTGTCATGAGATGAGCAAGATGTTTTACTTGAAAGCACAGTAAGAGTTGAATTGGGGGCCTCGTCTCATGTGAAGAATTTTAGCTTAGTCCTAAAAGCAATGAACAGCCATCGGACAATATGCAGATCTCGGACAACACAGGTTCTGGATTTTGGAATATCGCTCTTCTTGTACAGTGAAACTGGTTAGAAGTATCTCTGGGTAGACTAGTGAGGACTTTGTTATGTGGAAATAAATGAAAACCAATCAAAGGAGAATAAGCAAAGGCTATTTACTCAGAGCTTGCTCTAGCAAAGGGAGTCAGCCATTGACGTTTTGGCAGAGGCTCAGAAGCAGGCATGGCAGTGGGAAAAATTCCCAGTAAAAAGAGGGACGTCTTCTGGTGTGTCCTGATTTGGAGGATGTTGGCATAGGAAAGCTGGAGATGGGATAACTGGAGGTGAGCATTGTTTAGGGGCACATACCTGGCTTTTTTGTGGTTAGTTCTAAGGTACAAGCAGGGACAGAATTGAGGTAATCTGTCACTATTAATCTAGTACTGGCCATTTTGGGTCAGTAGATTTGGAAGTTTTTGTTTAGCTTCCTGGATTAGTACTAGAGATAATGTTTTGACTTTCTACAAGTGTGACTTATAGCTGTTTGGCTTTCAGGGCTATTTATTGTAGGAAAGAGGTCTGGTTTTCTGGGCAGGTTGTGGGACAGACTTCTATTCTATTAATCTATCATTCCTCTCTCTATCTGTCTATCATTATCTATCATCTATTTATTATTTCCCATCAGCATTTATTCCCCTTATACACTACTACACCTCTACCCATGTTCCTCTCCCTCTGTAGTTACCACACAGTTGTCCATGTCTGTGAGTTTTTACTCTTTTTTCCCCCTTTCATTTGATCCCTTTACTCCCCCCCCCCCCCCCGCCAACCCTTCTCAAAGATGTCAGCCTGCTCTCTACCTTTCACAGACTGCAATTTTTAAATATGTTCTGGCCATTGTCCATTTTTATGCTCAGTTTTTCAGTTGGTATAGTATGCTTAAGGACTCGTATGTACATATAAAGACAAGAGTAAAGCAGGGACAGTGGGGATGGAAAAATAAGGATATTAAAGAAAAAGTTATGATGGGAATTCTTCAATAACTTATATATAAGGGAAATGATGCACAAACCTATTTCTATTCAGGGTGATGTAATGCCTGATGTAGCAGTAATCAGAGCAAGAGAACCACAGGCAACAAAATAAAAAATATACAGTGGGATTACATCAAACTAGGACAATTCTGCATAGACAAGAAAATTAATGAAAAGAAGGCAAATAATGGAATGGGAAAGTATTTAGCAAACCATACATATATCTGGTAAGGGGTTAATATATAAAATCTATAAAAAAGTCATCCAATTAAATAGTAAAAAACCCTGAATAATCTAATTTTAAAAATGGGCAAATGATCTGAGTAGACATATTTTAAAGAATATACATGAATGACCAACAGATATCACTCATCATCAGGGAAATGCAAATCAAAATTACAATGAGATTATTACCTCGCATCTGTTATCAGTGGTTATGATTAAGAAGACAAGGAACAATACATACTGGTGAGGATGTGAGAAAAAGGGAGTTTTTATAATTGTTGGTGGGATTGTAAATTGATCCAACCACTATGGCAAACTGAATAGGGGTTTCTCAAAATATTAAAAATAGAACTACCATATGATCCAGAAGTTTCACTTCTGAAAAAGTCTGAAGGAAACAGAAATATTATGTCAAAGCAATAGCTGCATCCCATATTCATAACAACATTATTTATAATAATCAAGGTATGGAAATAACCTAAGTGGCCACTAGTGAATGACTGGATTAAGTAGTGATACAGACAACACACAACACACACGCACACAATATTATTCAGGCATAAAAATGAGAAAAGGCACTGCTATTTGCAATAATTTAGATGAACTCCAAGGACATTATACTAAGGGAAGTGAGTAAAAACCAAATACTAAATGATCTCACTTATATGTGGAATTTAAAATAGAAAGAAAAAAGAAAAAAACTCATAAAAGAGAAGTCAGTTTTGTAATTACCAGAGTTGGAGGTTTAGGAGAATTGGATGAATGTAGTCAAAAGGTTATAAACTTCCAGTAATTACATAAATAAGTACTAGGGCTGTAATGTACAACAAGATGACATGTTAGAAATTCTGTATGGTGTATTTAAAAGTTGTTAAAATAGTAGGTCCTTACCATCCTCAATAGAAGGGGAAAAAAAATGGTTGTCTTTTTCTTTTCCTTTAGGATGATGGTTGTTAACTAAACATGGTAACCATCTCACAATAAAAGAGGTCTGTCCTGAAAGTATTGAGCCAATGGCAATATAATTAAAATAGTTTATGTGGCCAATACTGGGAGAGATCTCATATGTAGTCATTATATTGTATACCTTGCTTATACAGTGCTATATGTTCATTATTTTTTAATAAAACTGAAAAAGAAATAAAAGAGTCATCTTTTCATTGCTTTTTTAACTTTTCCTGATAAAATATGCTATCCATGTTGAAAATAGTACTATAGTACTAATTAACTTAAAAATCATCAGCTTATAAAAATTTCATTATTCTACTAATTTTCTCCTAAAATTCTAAAATTCATTATTAAAATGAGAGACATGGCTGTGCATTCTTCTAACTATTCTTGAAGATTTTTGGAACTAATATAAAATATTCATTTTTTTCCTGATTTTTAATAAAAGTATTTAAACTAGTAAAAGACCTTCATATAAATCATTGTATGAGATTTTAAAGCATATTGAATGATATTCTACTTTCAAGGAAATTCACTTCTGTAGATAGAACTTTCAGTGATATCAATGGAATTTGCTGTTGACTAAAAGAAAAAGTGTAGAAAGGATTTAAAAACTATGAGCCCTTGACACCAAGAACAGAAGGAGGCAACCCACAAAGAGAAAGAAGTTAGCAGCAAAGAGAAGTCTAAGAGAGTTCGCAATTATTGACATATATGTTAGGTGTTTTTCTTAAAAGGAATAAAAAATATTGTGGAAATATTTTATAGATAATACAAAGTTATTGAAAATGTACAAGCTGATACATTCCTCTAGGAAAAGTAGTATGTAGTAACAATGTGAAAGACATAATATATTGTGCAATTCAACAAAGCCAATGGGAAATTGGATTGAGTACATTTCGCCTATGCTTAAATCACAAAATCAATAAAGCTTTGCCTCTGTATGGTAAGGCCTTCAAAAGATAAATTTCAGGGTACCAACACTAAATAATTTTTCATCTGCAGTATACTGAAAATAAAACATTTTGTAGTTGGTACTAAAAACATCTTTGCATATTAAAAACATTTGGAAGAATATTTAGACATCATCATTAATAAGTATTTATTAAATACCTATTGTATATATAACACTATGCTAGAGCTCTGGATGTATGACTTCATTTTGTGGTTTTCTGTTGGTATTTTGCCCTATGCTAACAGAAACCCCAAAGGTACAAGAGTAATAATAATTAAACTCCTCTTTTAGTTTGAGCTATTTTTTCTGTTATTTTATATAATAAACGTTATACAACATTATACTATGTAACTTATTTTTGCTTTCATAAAATGAGTTCATCTTGAAGTTAAATACTGTGTCAATCTGTGCTGTTAGGTGGCCTTTGAAATGCAATATGTATTTAACTGATAAAAAGAGATGGAAATAAATTGTGTGTAGGCACTCTAAAAATTCCAGATGTTATTTCACAAGCACAATCAAATCTATAAGGCAACATGGAATGAATTAAGATACAGATCAAGATGACTGCTATTAGTCTTAAATATGCATTTAATATCAGCAATCTAAAAATGCTAACACAATGATCTAACTGGGTAATGACTAAATTTCTACAAATTCCATTATTTAGAGTATAAGTAAAATTCTTAAACTGTTTATGGCAAAAGAATGAGGGATACATGAGAAATAAAACTAGTTTTCACTACTGAGATAAAAGGCAATCATAAAATAAAGGATACTTTGCCACACAGAGACTACCTTTCCTCTTATTAATGCATGTACCTACATATGTGCACTCAAGACATAGGACAAAGTAATATAATAAAAATGAAAGAGCAAAATATGAAACAGATGAGATTAGGTGTAGAAGTAATCCTTGTTAGCACATAAATACAAATCAACATGTAAGAATGTTTTTTTAATTACATTTTACTTATTTTGCAATGCTTTTCCTATAGAGAGAAAAATTTATTTTTGGTACAATATCAAAAGCTCAATGCCATTTAAGAACAAAGAAAAATCAAGTATGGAAATAGGCAATATATTTTCCCTAGTGGAATTACATTTCCCTACTTTTCTCTCTTAATTAGTTTCAAAGGAATATCAGTCCACTACTAAAGTTTCTGCTCTATAACAATGGTACATATTTGCCAATTTCATTGTATTTGTTTTGAGAGAACATGTATTATGTTCATGAACAGTCTTGAACAGAGTTAAAGTATGAATTCAATACCAAGTTATTCTTTTAAATTTAGCCAATCACAACTAAGTGAACATGGTTATTTATTAAGTTTTATTTCAGCTGAACTCTATATAGCTTGTTATTATTATTTTTAAAGATTGTATTCATTATTTTTAGATAGAAGGGCAGCGGGGGAAGAAGAAAGGGAGAGAAACATCAACGTATGCTTGCCTTTCACCTACCTCCAGCTACAGACATGGCTGGAGACCTGGCTTATTTTTACTTTTCTATAATGTGACATATTTAATGTTTTAGATATGAGACTTTTATAAATGTAAAATATATGCCTTTAGAATAACATAAAGTCCTTTGAGGTGACCATACATCACCTCAATTAGATATTAGAAGAAGAAATAGTTTAAATGTAGCCTTTAATACATTTTTAAGAAGATATTAAAGATAAGTTTCCTTATTAACTATGCTTCCATGCTGAAAATCTTAGGGCATCTATCACATACCATCATATTTTTATAAACAGATACAACATCTAACCACAGGGGCCCAGAGAATACTGAATGTAGTGGCCTGGCATTTGGTACAACCTTTTTTGAAAGTTTTATAACTCAAGATCAAGGCATTTTTCATCAAAGGTCTACTTTAATAATGTTGTCTGTAAATGTACTGACAGTCTATTATGACCCAAAATACGGCTTACCGTGCTGGTATATGTGTGTTTTTCCAACATGCTTTACTATTCAAAAGAAAAAAGTGGACATATGCATTGATAGATAAAGGAAGGGCATACCTTTATTCATGATTTCTTCGAGGGATATACAGAGGTCCCAACTAACTACTAAGGGACTCTAAACAATTTGTACATATTTGGGCCTATTTCTCTGAAGCAATAAAGTGCTTTAATAAGATTAAACTCTGCATTGCTGCACAGTTTATTTTAAGACACTTTATTATGGCAAATATTAATATTTAGTTCCCCTGTCTTACAGTATGACAGCTGAAAGTTTACATGGCATAAAAGGAGCTTTCCCCATTAGATGGCTAGAAAAAAAATATACACATAAAATGTTATTGAAGTTTAGAAATCTCTTGGTTCCCAAATGTGTATTGATTGATTAGAAGAACAAGCTACTTACTATTATCCAACAATCAACAGAAAACATAATAATTGATATAGTTTTAAAAGATTTTATTTATTAGTTTTAGAGAGAGTGGAAGGGAGGGAAACAAAGAAGGAGAGAAACATCAATATATGATTGCCTTTCACCTGCCTCCAGTTATGGACCTGGCTGGAGACCTGGCTAGCAACCTGGTTATGTGCCCTGGCTGGTAATCCAACCAGTGACCTTAGGGTTCACAGGCTGGTGCCTTATCCACTGTGCCACCAGCCAGGGCCATAATAGATATTTTTATGTTTCTTAATTTGTGAATAACATTGTATTAAACCTTATGAAGGATATTAAGAATAATTAAAATTTACATGTAAGTAGAAAATACAGGGCAACGACATATTAAAATGTAGATTAGGCTCTGGCTGGTGGCTCACTGGAAAGGTGCCAGCCTGCAAACCCTAAGTTGCTGGTTCAATTCCCAGCCAGGGCCCATAACCAGGTTGCAAGCCAGGTCTCCAGCTAGGCCCGGGGCTGGAGACAGGTGAAAGGCAACCATATATGATACTTCTCTCCCTCTCTGCCTCTCTCCCCTTTCTCTCTCTAAAAAAAATAATAAAATCTTAAAAAAAAAATACAATAAAATAAAATGAGAATCCAAAAATAAATTTGCCAAATGCCCATAGATAGAAGAAGTTATGTGTCTGAAAGAGATGTTGAGTTCACTGAGCCTAATGATTGTTAAAATGAGTGCAGCAACCAGGGATTTTAAAATAGGTACTTTCAAGTTTAAAGAAGAGAATGGTTGAGGCAAGGGTGATTCCAATTTAGAGCCAAGATTTACTTGAAGTCCAGGAACGACTATCCAAACTGTATCGTCAGGAAAACCACCTCATTAGCTAGTCTGAAATGGGATTGCTCTGAAGACAGTAAGGAAAGTTACCTGTACTTAGGTGAGGGAGGGTAATAGGAAACAGATGGCATACATTTGAAAAGAGATACCAAAGAGCTTGGGTTTGAAAACAGTGGCAAGAACATGCCAAGTCTTTATGGGGGAAAAAAAAACCCCTAAATCTACATAGTTTACAAATCTGATATTCTGTGTACAGTTTTAAGTTAGACAATCTCTTACGTAATACTCATTGAGCTTGGGTGGTCAAGTCTACAACATGCTCTCTAAATGGCACAGAACTACTCTTCCCTTCCTAAAGTGACAACCTGGAGCCCTGGCTGATGTGGCTCAGTGGATTGAGCGCCAACCTATGAACCCAAGTATGGATGGTTTGATTCCCAGTCAGGGCACATATGCAAGCCAGGTCTCCAGCCAGGTGCCCAGCTGGAGGCAGGTGTAAGGCAATCATACATTGAATTAAAAAAAAAAAAAAAAAAAATCTGGGAATTCAGGGATGTCAACTTTTGGTGAGATCATGGCTTGGTACTTTTCCTTGGAGAAGTGATAATGAACTATAAATCAGTTTTTAATGTGTTTCATTAATACAAGTAAGGGCTGTTTAATGTGAGTAATGGTTTCAAATAATGTGATACTTAATATTTGTGTCTAATTTAAAGAGCATTAGAGACTTGAGAGCATTGTTTGGCTCTACATCACAATGAAGTGAAGAAATTGGGATTAATATTTGGATAGAGAAATGTATTACTATGGTCTGACTCTATTAGGAGTGAAGATCACTGTAGAAAACTGAATTCAAATTATTTTTTAAAATTTAAAAAAAAAATTATTATTTACAGAGAGAGAGGAAGGGAGAGAGGCAGAGAGGGAGAGAAACATCAATGTATGGTTGCCTTTCACCAGCTTCTGGCTATAGACCTGGCTGGAGACCTGGCTTGCAACCTACTTATGTGCCCTGGCTGGGAATCAAACCAGCGACTTTTGGGGTTCATAGGCTGGCGCCTTATTCACTGTGCCACCAGCCAGGGCTTGAATTCAAAATTTTAACTCATAGATAAGAGTCTATTAAACATTAGAGTTTCTCAAGAATAAGTTGTGGCTTCTTTCCTTTTCATTTTACATCCTTGAGATGACTCATCTATGCCCATTGTTCCAGTTACTATTTATCTGCATAATAATCACATATTTTATCCCAAGTCCAGGCAACTCTCATAAATTATACATGGATGTTCCAAAGTCACCTGAAGGTCAAGTCTCAAAACAAATTTAAGATCTTCCCCACATCCATTGTTGTTTTCTTTTCCATTGCTTGGAGTCTACTGAAAGGCAAACAGCATTTATAAAAACAAAACAAAACTAAAAGCTTGGATGAATCCTTTCATATATAACATATAAAACTTTAGTTTTAAATTATTTCATAATGCATTTCAGCTTAGGGTAAGAGGGGCAAGAGCAGTAACGGCCCCTGAGACAGCAGAAGGGACACAGCAGCATCTGAGATATCAAAGGCCTATCTGCTGTGGTGCATCCCAGCCAACAGCCTTAAGGAACAAGGAAGCAGCACTGCAGGCTTGCGAAGCCAACTGCCCACAGCCAGCCACAACCCCCACCCCAGTGGAGTTGTCTTGAGACAACACCAACACAGCGGTGACACCCATGACACCGGTCACCAACATGGTGTTTCCGCATCACTATAGCCACGTCCACCACTCTGACCCTGGGAGCTTAAGTAGCATAATTAAGAGAAAACAAAAAATTCCGCTAGAGCACCATCTACTGGGAAACAAAAGTAAGACCTCTAATTATCTGCTGAATTGTAAGAGTTCACTATTTCAAGTGTGCTGAGAGAACAAGAATCCTTCAAGTACCATGCACAGCCAAGGAAACATAATAGTACGGGGGTGAAAAAAAAAAAAAAGGCAAGGCTCTGGAAACCAAACAAAGTCATGGAAGATTATGATTTAAATGGCAGAAATTCAAGATAGCAGTCGTACAGAAACTCAAGGAGATTCAAAACATCTCAGGAAGTCAGTTCAATGAGCTAACTCAGTAATACAATTAATGAGTAAAAGAAGTACTTCATCAATGAGATTGAAAATATGAAACAGCCCAGAAATTCTGGAGCTGAAAACTTAATACATGAAGAGTTTATTTAATGTCTGGGGTTGACCATCGTTTTCTCTTAGTGTATTGAAAATGTTACTTGCCATATTCTGGCTTCCATTATTTTTATTAGGAAGCTCCAGAGTCACTTTAACATAAATTCCACTGAAGTTAGTCATCTTTTTCTTTCTGGTTGCTTTTAGGATTTTTTTTGTCTTAGGTGTTTTGTGTTTTAATTTGTTGTGTCCAGGTGTGTATTTCTCTTTATAATTTTGAGGCAATTCAGCAATCTTTTCAAATTAAGGAATGTCATATCTAATATTTATGAAAAATTCTTTTCTCCTATTAAGTGAAAATTTCTTATTAAAACTATCTCTTAATTTCTTTCTCACCTCCTTCAGGACCCTTACTTGGATGTGTGGTAAATATTCTGTCACTCCTGTCTTCACTCAACATCTTCATATTTTTAATCTCTTAGTTTTTCTGTTACATATTTCATAATATCTTTACATCCATTTTTCAAGACAAAATTTTCCTTCACATTTTCTTGTCCACCATTAAACACATCAATTAAAAATTTTAATATAAATATCATATTATTTATTTCTAGGGCTATTATGCAATTATATTCTATTTACATAAACTTGTCAATCTGAATCACTTGCCCTTTACTCATAATTTCAATTTCTTCCTATTGTTGCAAACACATTTTTACCACAATCTTTAGTAATTTCACTATCTGAAAGTTTTATACATCTTGTCAACCTTGTCTTTTTTCTTCTGTTACTGTTTCATTTATTATTTTTGTTTGTTTTTGAAACTGTGGCTTTATTATTCTTTGTGCTTTATCACTAGGAATTCCTGAAAGTCCCCATTGAAGGGGCCTTCAAAAAAGTGTATTTGCTTTGTTTTAAAATACATATGGGAGCATAATCAACATTTAATAATTTTAAATTAAATGAGAATATTAAGAATTCCTTAAGGGAACTTTCCTCTTCAAAAAGTTATTCTCAGGTATCTTGTTTCTCTCTCCTCACAAAGACAAAAATAATCATTAACATATATCCTGGATGATGTACATTTTATTAAATGCATTTATTTCAAACTGTCAAAATCATGAGAATTTAGTCAGGCTCCAAGTGGTATAACTGCAACTATATTGAGTGCACTGGTGACCAAGAGAATGTAAAGCATTCTTATTCCTCCACTCTAATTAAAAGAAATAAAATGCTTGTGTCCTACCTCCTGGTGTTTATAGTTAATTTCAGTTAAATAATTTGGTGTGAAATCAATAATCTCACTGTATATAAACAAAAACAGAAATAATAAATGGTAAAAACAAAAAAGATAATAGGCAAAATTTATTTTAAACTATTTACAGGAAGTTTTTCTTTAAATTGGCATGAAATTAATTTGGCACAAAAAGGGTTGTTTATCAAAATTCTGTTGGAGTCATTAGTTATAGAAATGCTCATATAGTGCTCAAGCTTCTATTTCGGTGGATGGACTGTATAAAAATATCTTTTGTAGTGTTTTCTGGGTCTGCTCACCTAGTACGTGCACAGTATCATATTTCAAAACTCTTACTGCAGATAGACAAGCAGTTATTTCCCTCCGTAGTCTGATGTACCAAATGCTATCCAAATGTACCCTTTCAGAAAATATTTTTTAAAGGTCACCTTATAGTTAACCAAACCAATGTTGTGATTATTAACTAAGAAATAAAACTCTTTACCTCTTTCCACAAGTATAACATAGAATTTTACATTTAAAAAGTTCAATATAGAACCAGTATAAAAATAAAATATCTGATGAACAAAACTAAGGAATGAATACTAGAGTCTTTTTACTGCTATAAATTGCTTTAGTAAGTTAGGTTGAAAAATTGCCGTGAATTGATTAAAGATGTTTCCCTGTTTATGTTAAGTGTAAGAGACATTCTGTACAATTGGCTAATAAGCCTTTTATTAATAATAATTAGAGTATTTTTTTCTACTTAATAATGTAATTCTACTTTATTCAGAATGAAAAATAACTGAAAAATCTTCAATAAAGGAAAACAAAAGTGACCTAAAATACCAATACACAAGAAAAATCATCCCTTTGGAGTGAATCCTTCTAAACTTCTGCTTATATCTATGATAAATGTGGGTAGATAAATATATGAAATATTCAATATATATATACATATGTAATAATTGTGCATAAGCATACATCTCACAACACCTATTGCTCAGAGGATATATAATTTGTACTTTGTTATTTTAAAATTCACACATGCATATACATATAAACTGGCTATATAGTGTATACATCTGTTCTCTAAAGTTTTAATAAACAATACTTAATACATAAATATTATTTTTCTTTAATTCCATATGTTTACAATAAATAATTTTATTAATCATCCATTAGATTTACTGGAGTGAATTAAAATTTAATTCTGCTTTTAAAGAGGGGGAAACTAGAGCTGTGCCATGTGGCTCAGTAGATAAGGTGCCAGCCTTTGAGCCTAAAGGTCACTGGTTCGATTCCCAGCCAGGGCACATAACCAGGTTGCAAGCCAGGTCTCCAGCCAGTTCCTTAGCTGGAGGCAGGTGAAAGGCAACCATACATTGATGTCTCTCCACTTCTTTCCCGTCCCCTTGCTCTGAAAATAATGACTAAAATCTTTAAAAATAAATAAATAAAATAAAGACAGGAAAACTAGGGATCTGAGATACTAATACAATTAAAGATTGCACCAGAAAATTTCAGTGCTGATTTCAAACAGAACCAGAGGCATGGATACATGGAAGAGGCTGGCAACAGTCAGAGGGAAGTGGGTGGAGGGTAGGAGAGGGTAAATGAAAGAGAGAAGGGGAAGGGATTAGCCAAAGAACATATGTGTATGACCCATAAACACAAACAACAGTGTGATAATAATGGCCATAGGGAAGGGGGCAGTGACTGGGTGGAGACAAAGGAGGGAAAATAGGGATGTCTGTTATAGTGTCAACAATAAACAGAGAGCTTAAAAATGAACATGTAAATTCTTTAGTATTACCCTGGGATGTAGTAAGTACTCAGTAAATGTCCCTTGTTAGAATCTGACATTTTTAAATGAGGGAATGGAACCACAGGGAGATAAAATTACATATTCAAACATAAGAGTGGTAAGAGCTGAGAGTTGGACCTGAAATCCCAGTCTTTCACACTCAGTGCCATTTTCAAATTTTGCCCTTCTAATGTTAAATACTCTCTACTGACAAGAGGTATGAAAGAAAAATGACATCTAAATGCAGCTTTCAGCTCCAACTTGCAGGATGATAAAAGAGTTGAAAATTTTCCCCATGCTTTATGATAAATCCAAAATAAGGGAAGTGACTGGAATCTTCAGTGTTTAAATGCTTTATAAAATATAAGAAGGGATTAACACAAATAAAATTAAAAACATGATGAAATTATTCTGTTTAAATGCTGGTTCTAATCTCAATGAAAATTAGTAAAAAGAGTTTTATATCTGTCACTCTACCCCTTCTTAAACCAATTCTGCAGAACTTTATTCAAAATTACATATATTTTGCACAAATTCTAGATTTGGAGTAGTTTAGTATGCAATATTATGACTACATTTATTTGTATATTGCTATGACTGAATTAGTATAAGTTTTGAACATAAAATGAATGTGAATAATTATGTGTAAAATGTAGAGAAATAATTGTGATGCTCTGGTTAAATGAGTTAATGGAGTCCTGACAGGTTTGACAATCTCTTTTAACAGGTTTTAACTGGCTTTATCACTTTAAAGGCAAAAATAATTTTGAATGGTAGATTTAAATGATAAACTTGAGGTAACTCATATTTGGGATAAAACTATTTGTCAATACTGAAGTTAAAACTAGTATTTAAGTTAAATTTCAAATAAATATATAAAATCTAAAGTTGTTGGTCAGCATGCCTGAGATCTAAATATCCATCTAATCCATATCCCTATATCAAAATAGAAATATTGTCTCCTCAGAACATACATTATTTATATGCTTATGTTGGTTGAAATATAAAACTCATTTGCCTGTTTTTACTGGAAAATCAAAATATCATGAAAATAATATAGAACCTCCCTAGGATTTTATATCTTAATTTTGTTTATTAATTTAGTTCTATTTTTAATAAGATTTTATTCATTATTTTTAGAGAGAGGGAAAAGGAGGGAGGAAGAAAGGGAGAGAAACATCAATGTATGGTTGCCTTTCACCTGCCTCCAGCTAAGGACCTGGCTGGAGACCTGGGTATGTGCCCTGACTGGGAATTGAACCCACAACCCTTGGGTTCGCAGGCTGGCACTCAATCCACTGAGTCACACCAGCCAGGGCTTATATCTTAACTTGATTAAATGCAGAAATAGCAGATAGATCAGGGAGAGAGGTCAAAAGTTCAATGTGGCAAACAAAGCAGGTAAAGTGCAATAACACTGTGGGAATCATCACTAGCCACAGTCAGGTCCTCAGTGTTTTCAAACTGACACTGTGTGTGGGTGTTGCCAGATTGGATTCAGTGTTAGGAGGCTGAATCATGCTAATTAACCAATAAAGTAACGATTCCAATTCATTACTTAACTGAGGAAGGTGTATCTTTACCTAGAAAATTCATGTGCTCCAAACTCATAAATATTTATGTTATCAAGATCACAAGGCAATAAATTCTGAATCAGAACCTGTCAGTTATGTTCAAACATAACATCCAAATAAAGGGATACAGATGGCTATGAGCTGAAGGTATCAAATGGAGTTGACTTTGGGGTGGGTCAAGCTTCAGATTCACCTGGGAAGGTATGCCTACTTCATTCTCACCTTGGTAGAAATTTAGAATTAATAAAACACAGATTTTTAAAAAAAACTAATGTATCCTAATATCAGCAGGTGAAGTTTGAAAAAAAAAATTCCTTAGGTGATTCTGACACACATTTGAGAGATATTTGTTCCAAACCATGGGGAGACTAACTATCCACACTCTGTCAGACAATGTTCTATTCTATTACAGTCATACTCAAATCTGCTGTTAGCCTTACCTGGGATACAGTTGGAAAACTTCATAAATCTATTTCACTTGTGTAGATCACTATGTTAGTTCCTTTTTATTGATGGTCACCTGTCCTCATTTTATAAATGAGAGACTTGGAATGGAACATACTCAGTAACTTGGCCATGGTCACGTAGGTAAAAAGTATCAAAACTAGGCTTGAGATATGTGTTCACTTAAAAGTTCAATCTTTTCAACTTGCTCTTACTAACACTAATATTGATAAAAGAAATTGGTGTTTTGAAGATTACTAGTTTGCATGTGACAAAATAAACAAGTAAATGTTCTCTTTCTCTCATTAATATAATGAGAGTAGTTTGTGTGACATTGGTGTAAGCTAGCAGCCAAGGAGAGTGGACTGGAATGCACATGAGTGAATGAGTGAACAATGATGACTTCACTGTACTAGTCAGTGAGGGCGGCAGACACTTGAGTGAGCATGTGTACTGTGTGGCTGTTACATTCAAAATGACTGAGTACAGCAATGAATCTGCATCAAATTTTGCAATAAAATTGAACATTCCTCCAAGGAAATTATTAGGATAATTCATAAGACTTTTAGGGGTAATGCAATGAGTGCAGCACAAATAAAAGTGATGTATAAATGCTTGAAAGATGGATGAGAATCTATTGAAAAGAATCCACATTCTGGAAGGCTTGCAATAAGCAAAACACTGAGAATGCTGTACAGGCTGCAATCAACAAAGATTGGCAACAGGCAATGTGAGAACTAGAAGCTGACCTGGGGATTCCAAAAACTACTGCATCCGAGTTTTGACACAGGATCTTAGCATGAAATGTGTCATGGCAAAATTTGTTCCACAGCTTCTGCTACTAGAGCAGAAAGAACATTGTGCCACAGTTGCTAAATTTGATTCAAACTGCTATTCAATGAACCAGGTTTCCTCAAGAAGGTCATAATGTTGAAGGGGACTGAGGCATCATTGTCCTATGTACAATGTTTTTTTGTATCTTGTATCTTCTTCAATAAGTGGCTGGGTGCTGTCTGGACAGATCTTATATATTATATTACATATTAATTATGTCCTATGAAAACACAGCATGTGATTATATAAGGTTGTCCCAAAGGTATCAAGCCACTGTCAATATAATTAAAAACAGTTTTCATGGCTGATATTTTGGGGATAGTTCTCATATATTATATATAATATACACAATTAATATTTTGGTCATGTTTTCATTCTGATACTAAAAACTTACTTGGGTTCCAGTGATTCCTAAATTTTCGTCATATTAACAACAGTTTTGGATGGTCTACTCTGCTTCTAAGCAGAACCGAAAACAAACCCAACCAGGGTGAAATATCAGTAAAACATTATGGTTATTAAGTTATCAACTAGTCATAATAGAATTGGGAATGATCCTGAAGAAGAAATCATCAGGAGACACTTAAGAACTCATTTTTCGGTCTTAATCTTAGAAATACCAGTGCTTGTCCTTCAAATGAACAGCATTGCCAACTGCCACTTTCCGACAGAGAAGAGCACCAGCAATTGAATTAGCTCTTCGCAGCGTTCTGAACAACTTCAAAAGCCCATCTCGACAGGCAATTTCCCTCCCTGAATTAACTATATACATTGTTAATCTCTGGAAAGATGTTCACATTTACGCAGTTTGATTCTGTCTTGTGAAACAATAGGTATGTCAATGTTATCGGGGGAAAATTGGAAACCAATGGGCTTTTCTGAAACTGAGAAAGATAGCTTAATGATATTCTCATCTAAAATAAACTCAATCTCTAGTAAGAATAGATTATTTTAAAACATCTTTACTTCCCGTGGGTTATGCGAACTTACTTTAGGAAGGCTGCATTATGGGCTGTAATAAAAGCCAGTGTTAGAAGTATCCTGACGATATCAGCATTCTCTTTGGAAAGGATTCTGAAGTTCAAGAGAAGGAAAAGTACAGGACATTCTCACTGAAGGGCTTCAGTCTCTGTTGCCTCTGCCATCACCAGAAATGTTTCTCTTGACATCATTTGAATGTGGCACAATATCAATTTCAGATCATTTAAATGAGAACCATGTTCTGTTGCAATTGTGCTTATGCTGGAAAATCAAGGTTCATGACAGCTCAAGGAAACCCAGGCTATGAATGCATTATAAGTGAGAGTGTTAAAGGCCATAAAACTAAGGAAGTCACATTATGGCAAATTGTGGTTCCCATTACAAATATAAATTTGAAAAATATATACTTATGTTATGAGATTATAATAAATATGAAATTTTATACACATTTAAGTGTATTTTTCTAGCAGTTGGAAAAAAAAAAAAAACATTTCAAAATTTTCCCCCAAGAACAATGACCACTTATCAGAATGCTTGGGGGTGATTTATAGGTAAGATATAGTTTGTTTCCACAATAAAACTTGTATGGGCTTTATGTGACATTTCTATGTAGTCCATCTATGCTAAAATAAACTGTTTTTAGATAGATGATGGTTGCCTCGAGGTATAGTTTTTTGAATTTATACAGACATAAAATAAAAGTCTCAGTCCTTAAATCCTCTTCCAGCAATTAAAATGCTCTTAGACTTTATTAAATTTTATATTTATCTTATTTCTTCTGATAGAATCATACATAGTTATCTAAGTAGCTTTTTGCAACATTACTATTAAACAGAATACCTTTGTTACTGAGTGCAGACTTTGGCTTTGCTTTGTTTTAGACATACCAAATAATAGAGTGCCATTGTTTTTTGCCAATACATTTTGAAAAATTATACTCACCTTAAATACTATATATTTTATATCTCTGTTTGCTTTTATCTGTCTAAATCTATACATAGTCAGTGACATAAATAAGTTATTGCCAAACTTGCACTTGTTTTGTCAGGATTGCTCTTCAATGGAATCTTTGTGATATTTTAAGTCACATTTGATTAATTATATATATATGTATGACCACATAATGCATATTTTTTTAATGCATATGCTTTAAAAGGAGCAAATCAACTTAGTTAAGTAAAACATTGAACATTGTAATCTCTGTTAAAAATATTTCAAGCCCTGGCTGGTAGCACAGTGAATAAGGTGCCGTCCTGCGGACACAAAGGTCACCGATTCAATTCCCAGCCAGGGCACATAACCAGGTTGCAAGCCAGGTCTCCAGCCAAGTCTGTAGCTTGAGGCAGGTGAAAGGCAACCATACATTAATATTTCTCTCCCTCTCTGATTCTTTACCTCCCTCTCTCTCTGGAAATAATAAATAAAATCTTTAAACAAAATATTTCAAGCCAACATACTTTGACATATTTAAAATCAATTTCCACTGAAAATGCTTATTTAGCTTATTTATATGACATGCTTGACATAGACAGTATCTGCTTGACTTAGGTAGTACTTAGTCTGATAATAGTTGTTGAAATTTTAACGGCCCATTTTGAAACAGTGTGATTGCTATCTAAAAATAACATGATGGTCCTGCTTTGTAAAAATGGTTTAAGTATAAAAAAATCACCTGCATAGTTTGCACTCTGTGCTTCTTGCCTTCTCTTCCAACACCTCTCTTATAAAGGTTGTTATGTTTAAATCCATCACTTTGTAATTGTAATTGCCCTGTTGCTCCACCCCAATCCTTTCAACCTCACCAGGCAATAAACTTTCCTCCATCAAGATCATCTCATGTCACTTTTGTTTGGTTTTGTTTTGATTTGTTTCATGGCCTTCCTCTTTCAAATTCAGGGATTTCATAACTACTGTCTTCTGATCTAGATTCCTCTTTGGACTTTTCCTATTCTCCTCACGGGTATTTGGTTAAATGTCACTTCCACAGAGTGGCGTTCCCTGGCTTCTCAACCTGAATTAAGCAGCTTCTGCTATTTCCATTCCAATTAAACTATTATTTTCCCTTACGTTACTTATACCATTTATAAGTCTATATTTATTTAATTATTTGGTTGAACTTTGTTTCTTATACAAAGAAAGACAATGAAACAAAAAAGGTCCATGTGGACAAGCTCTGCTTTTTTTTGCCTTTACCATAGTATTGAATACTTAGTTCAGAGACTATTTTGAGTGAAAATATGACATGTTTGTGTGAACATTGCATTGATAGGCAAAACAGTGCTCTGTGAAATATCTTTAAAAAGTTTTATTTTTTAATTTGGATTGTATTTAAACATGATCCCTAGTGAGAACAAGTGAGTTTTGGAAGATGTTTAGCTTTTAGGCAGTTATTTGAATTTCATTTATGGTATTTACTAGCTATATAACAATGATCAAGTTATTGCACATATTCTTTTCCAGTTCCCTCAACTATAAAAGAGGAAAGATCTAGCACAATGCATGAATGTAAAATGTAATCAATGATCAGCATCTATTAATGTTGTAGAAATGCATGAAAATAGTACATATTACTAGATCTTTCTCTTTTTATAGATGTCACAATAATAAGTGAAGTGGACTCAAACTATTCATAATTCTTATGTTGGTCACTAATGCTTTAAGCAAAGTTATTTAGTGCTTTTTATCTTACTTCTAATTTCTATTCCAGAATGATAGTCTTAACTATAATTCAATGTTTTGTTGTGATCAGGTGGATCTCTATTTTATAGAATGGTTTATAGATCAGGTTTTTCAGAATCTTCAAAAGATATTGAAAAATCACCACCTGTGATTATTGTGTGAGATTCCAGCATATATGTAAGAATGGCCTGGTATATGTAAAACATAGATATATTTCTATGGAAGTCTAAAATTTTTCAAGTTTTGCTTTCTATTAGCATTTGGTCATTGATGAATATTTCTAGATTCTGCTGAGGGAAAAATATAATTCTACACTCTATAGCAGAGGTAAAGGGTGAAACAGAATACTTACTATTAAATTATTCACACTAGTATGTATGCAAAAACTAAATATGATGACAAATACAACAGACTTTTATGATTCATAGTAGAATTCTCTTTACTCTCCTAAGAATGGTAAGCATGAAAGTAATGCTTTATTTACAATTGGCAATTCTTATTCTCGGATTTTCATATTTACTTTCTGGGGGAATATAGCTTTTGAAAAATCAAGCGGATTTAAACATGGTTTAAAAATAAAGTTTTGGGCACATTTTATGTTCTTAATAAGTTATATAGCTCAATTAACATGGAAAGCAAAATGATTTAACTAATTTTTATTTGTAATTTCTTTTTTAACATATGCCCCTATGGTTGTTTGGTGAATAGTCTTCTGTAGTTTCAGCTATTCTATATCAGATGCATACTAACTTTTACTTCTCCTTTTATCCAGTTAAATTCTTATTTTTGTTATAAGCATAATTCCAGATAGATAAGAAGATAGCAACCTGTACAAATAATTAAAAATATTAAATCCTTACCTACCCAGGGCAATCCATTTTAAAAGAGGAAATAATTTAAGCCTAAAAAAGCTGATGAGAAGTATTTGGTGAAACTGTTTCATGAAAACCATCTGGTTTAAAACCTTATTCTTGGTCCCTTCACCAGCTTTTCAAGATAAAAATGAGTCTCTACTGGGTCAGTGAACTTCTGAGCAATTTCTCAGATCACAACTTTATTTCATATATAAAGTTTACATTATCACTTATGTTGAAATTTAACCTAAAATTCATAAGTATTCAATTTATGGATTTGGAATACTGTCCACAAAATAAATTTTAAAATGAAAAAGGCAGGATTTCTTTTATTTTTAGCATTATGTTATATATATTTTTCAGCCAACTGAAGTCACTAACAGGTACATAGGATCTACTTGATCTATATTTTTCCCTCTGAAAGAATTGGCAAATGGAATGTTTTTGGAGATTGAAATCTGTCAGCACCACACTGAGCTTTCCTTCCTTTGGTTCTCTTATCAGACAATGACAGTGATTAAAGGAGATGAATAGCAGATGCATTTGAATCTATAATTGAACTTCTTTAAGCATAATGGCATTTCTCTCATTTTCAATTGGCTTGTAGAGTATTTACATTCAGCAAAAGCAACCCTTTATATTAGAATAACTTTACTGCGGTCCCAGGTCGACTCTTCCAAACACTCTTGTTGCAGACGGCAACCTTTAAATCAGGCTAAAGCCAAATCATAAGAGAGCTGAAGCTCGTGTCATATTGAAATGCAACATATGCACCAGCCTTAGAGTACATATTATGCATTTGATTTTCGGAGGATTATATTTTTCCCTGCACGGATAGGACCAGATGTGGCTGTTAATACATCTGGGAAACACATTTTTCTTTGTTTTGTGTCAGACGAGAGAATGCTGTTGACACGATTCTGGCCAGGTGCCAACTGATGTTCCCCAAAATGCGGAGGGCACTGAAGATATAATGTATATACTGATTCATCCCAGAATGGAATTACAGTGTTTTGGTTTATTGAAACTTTGAATAACCAAGCATTCACATTACTTCATGTTACCCTCCTAAGGTAATCTGCAACCCCCATGGGTTTTCAATGAGTACTGGGTGATGTGTCTTTTTTCTAACATTGGTAGTGTAATACCTGAAGTACGTTTTCAATATGTCAGTCATCTCAGTTGATGACTGAATGAGATGCAAGCACTGACTATTTATCTGTTTTCCTTTTACACAGTAGGGCTAAATATATTACTTTTTTCCCTGTGAGACAAAAGAGTGCATTAAAATATATATATATTAGTAATCAGGATATCTGTGTTTTAGTTCTAATTTTGTAAGGCCTTGGCTGGTGGCCTCATATCTCAAAGTTCCTTGAATTAGCAAAGAAAGAAGCTGGTATACTAATCTCTGAGATCCTTTGATTTCTAAAGGTCTATGATTTTCTTTGCTTTTGACATTAAGGCAATTGTTAGCTCATAGCTCACACATCTTTTCAACAGAAAATATCATATTTAAATGTCTTCTCCTTCCCACCTCAATTTCTTTGATCCTTCCCTTTTGACATTTTAAATTGGAATGTGTTTGCCTACACAAAACTTTTTAGTATGCACTTTTTTATTTTCTTACAGTAAAGCCCAGAAAGTATACATTAGTACATATTAGTATCAATGTTAAAATTACCATTATATCATTTTTCTTAGAGAATTAAGGCAATCAAAAGCTTAGGTACATTCCCTAAAATTGCTCAGCTAATGGAAGGAACAGAACATAGTGTTGAATATATGTCATTTGTTTTAAACATTCAAAGTGTATTAGTGTGCACATTCTCTAATTTGTAGCTAAGTGAAATAGATAATAGCCCAAGTTGATTATATAGTCCTTGTTTTCTGGAAATTGGCAATCTTAGGCTCTCAATGCCCCTGTTGATATAGGTAAAGTATATATACAAACTCTAGAAATACTATGAAAAATAGGTGTAAACAGTAGGGAGTAAAATGAATAAATGCAAATTATAAAATGAAAATTTAGGGGAAAGTATAAGCAATATAGATTATTGCATTATTAGTCATATGACATATTCTCACATTTCATCAAAGAGTGAAATCTTCAAGTATTAACCAAAAAGTTTAGAAATTATTTATGGAAAGTTCACAAAATAGTTAAAGAAAAGCAAATTAGGAGAAGTAGGCCTATGTTCCCAGGCAAGGTATTTGAGTAGGTTAAAGCCACTCTAGTTTTTGATTTCTTCCTCTGTAAGAACTGGACTAGAAAACATAGTTCTTTAATTCCAAGTTTTGCTATATGATTTTTTTTTGAAAGTTCAGTAAAATCTTCAAAGATGAGATCAGGAAGTCAACAGAGAATTAGTAACAAATAGTTCAAGTCCTGATTTCTGAATGTTTCCGGTACTAATGGTTGGACTATATTAATCTCTCCAAACCTCAGTTTCATCAACTGTGAAATTGAGATGACATTAATAGCTTATCCAGGGAGATTTTTGTGATAACTAAATGAGATAATGCTGGTAACAGTTCCAGAAGATTCCTACAATAAAGTAATACCAAATATTTATTGAGTCTAACAAAATATTATAATAAACTTTCAGAAAATTAGCTATTAGTTTTGCTAGATGAAGAGTATAATTTTATAGATGTTTTCACAGTAGACCTACAATAATATAGGATGAGACCTTAATTCATTGTTTTCCATGTTCTTGGAACATCCTTCCAGCCAAGCTTCTTTAGATCCCTCTTTTTCTTTCTTCAATACTCTCCATAAAATATCACTGTGATTGTGGACTTTATCATTGTTTTAGCACAAAAGGTGATTTCTTCCTCTGCCAGGTTTGCTCTGCATATTCTAAGCCTTCCATTGATGCTTGCAGAATGAATGAATCACTCATTTCCCTTTGAACATTGTTCCTTCTTGTTAAAGGTATTTTTTTTTCTATAATAGGATCTTTCACAAATTATGACCCCTGAAAGTTGAGAGCAATACTTTAATAACAATGTAACTCTCAAAGATGTAGAACTATGTTTTTAAATGAAAATCTATAATATATCTGTATTTAATGAAAAAAACTTGAACTCTTTTTTGGAGAGAAGCTATGCATACTATTTTGTACTTTTTAAAACTATGAATGTTTATATCTAACTTAAAGTACACAGTTCTTGCCATGCAATTATTCAAAATAATAATGACCATGATAATTTTATTCATCATATGCTTATTCTAAAAATATTTAGAAAGGCTTCCTGCCTATGACAGAGTAAGATTAAATTAATTTTAAAAATAAGAAAAATGATTCAAAGTGTCATGATGGTTTGAACTATATGCTTATGGTACTAATATAATTCTAATTCTAATTTTGTTACATAAATGCCATTATAACCAAAGATATGCTGTAATAGCTATATCAAAACTATAATTGTGAGCTCTCTAGTTTCAGTAAGTTATACAAACTACCAAGAAATGAAAGGTGCCAATACTCATAATTCATGTAATAAATGCATTCTAAACTAGATATTATGATACTTACTTTTCACTTATATAGCTTTAACATATTTCAAAGAGGTTTTGTTCATATTGTAAATGTAAAAACATTTTCTTCACCTTACAATTATAGTTTTTGAATCTTAATAAGCATTCTAAGAGTGTTATTAATAAACACATTTCTAAAAATATTCAATGCTTTGTTACTTATGATTTTCAAAACCCTTTTAAGGTTTTATTTATTATTTAAAAGCACTTTATGAATGGGTATATGTTATTAAAAATTCTACATTTTTAATTTATAAATTTATATTTGAAGTAATGTTAAATAACTTGGCGGCTAAACCCACACAATTAGTAAATGGCAGAATTAGAATTTAAACTACATTTTCAGATGATCAGTTCACTGCATATTCTACTCTGTATATGAACATATTTTGGGACATATTTTATCCCTGCCCTATTTTAATTTTTGAAAGAAAACAAATCATTTAAATTTATCAACCATCAAATAAATTGATCAAAACAACCAAAATAATCTTACTACAACCTAAATCTGATTAAGTACCTTCACTCCCTTACCCATTTTTACACTCAGATAGTCCAGCCTCCTTAGCTTGGAGCTTCAGGTCATACCTGTGGCCATCTTTCTCATCATTCCCATAGCCCCAAACAAGACAGCAAACTGACATACATTAAATATTCTCATTTCTTTAATCTATAGGCATTCACACTTTTCTTTGGGCAGAGATTTTTTCCTACTCATTTTCATGGTTGTACTCTTTAAGTCACACATGTAAAATTTCTTCTTGGAGTTCTTCCTTGATAAAAATCTCTCCCTGACATTTTAAATCCAGGCTACACACTTCTTCAAGGGGTTCAAAAGAACTACACTTGTTTTACTTCTGGTCAAGATGGAAGCATGCACAAACATGGCTTGCCTCCTCCCACAACCACATTAAAATTACAACTAAGCTATGGAACAATCATCACTTAGAAGTGTCAGAAATTGAGTTGAATGGAAATTTGACAACCACAAAAATAAAAAAAAACCCATATCCATCTAAGTAGTAGATGAACAAACATGGAGACACAGAGATGTGGAATGGGCTGGCCCCACAACCATGTGTGGTGGATGAAAGTTTGGGAGGGATATTTTAGGTGTGAGGATCCCAGCCCCACACCAGGTTCCCCAGCCCAGGGTTCTAGTGCCAGGAACATAAGTCCCCATAAATTCTGGCTGTAAAATCCAGTGCGGTTGGAGTTGATGAGAGTAACTACTAGAACCCCAAGCAGTTCCTCTTGAAGGGGCCTCACACCAGACTTACTCAGACTCATTCTCCCTGAGCTCTGGCACAGAGTGGCAGCTTGAAAACCACCGGCAGCATATCAGGAGGAACTGAAGCATTTGGGATCAGGGCGAGAACTAGGAGACAGCTTTCTTCCCACAGGAATAGACATGTGAGTCAGCAGGTGGTGGCTGACCCTGGACTATCAACCCAGGAAGCCCCAGAACCTACACATCCAGTGGAGAGATACAGACCACATCAAAGCACCGCCATCCTGCCCCTGTGCAGCTTATTCTACACAGAGGGTGGAGATTGGTGGTCAGTGGTCACAGCCAGCTGACTAGCCTGGGTAAATTTCCTCTATTAACCTGGCAACAGCAATCAAGGCTCAACTACAAAAGGAAGGTATACTCAGCACATACAGAACATACACCTCAAGCACCCCTTCTTGGATGAAAGGAAAGCTGTTCCACTGTATCCTGTAAGACACCTTCTACATTAGACCACATGACCAAGGCAGGGCATCATAGCAGCTCCACCTAATACATAGGAAAAATAAAAAGTAAAGACACAGGGAGGCTGCCAAAGTGAGCAGACAAAGAAACATGGCTCAAATGAAAGAACAGAAAACTCCAGAAGAAGAACTAAACAAAATGAAGATTAGCTGTCTATCAGATACAGAATTCAAACACTGGATATAACAATGCTCAAGAAACTTAGTAAGTACCTCAACATCATAAAAAATAACCATGAAATGAAATGAAGGATATATTAATGGAAATGAAGAACACTTTGCAAGGTAATCAACAGTAGAGTGGATAAAGCTGAGAATCTAATCAATGAATTGGAACATAAGTAGGCAAAAGACAACTAATGAGCACAAGAAGAAGAAAAAAGAATAAGAAAAAATGAGGCTGGCATAAGGGGCCTCTGGGACAACTTTAAGTATATCAAAATTTACATCATAGGGGTACCAGAAGTAGAAGAAAAAAAGCAGGGAATTGGAAATTTATTTGAAAAATAATGAAAGAAGACTCCCCTAATTTGATAAAGGAAATAGATGAAATAGACATGTGAGTCCAGGAAGAACACAGAGTCCAAAACAAGATGGAACCAAAGAGGACCACAAACCAAGAACATTGTAATTAGAATGCCAAAGTTTAAAATAATCTTAAAAACAGCAAGAGAAAAGCATGTATTTATCTACAAAGGAGTTCCCATAAATTTGTCAGCTTATTTTTCAAAAGAAACTTTGCAGGCTAGAAGGGATTGGCAAGAAATACTCAAAGTCATGTAAGCTGGGACCTACCCAGTAAAGCTATCATTTAGAATGGAAGGGCAGATAAAGAGCTTCCAGGCAAGAACAACCTGAAGGAGCTCATCATCACCAAATAATTATTATATGAATCATTAAAGGGGGTTATTTAAGAAAAAGGTCAAAGCCATGAACAACAAAATGTCAATAAACACACACTTATTCACAATTGAATAATAAAAAAAAAAACCTAACTGAACACATAGAACAGAGATTGAATCATGGCTATGGAGAGTATTTTCATGGTGCCTGATGATGGGAGGGGTTTTGCGGAAATGGGTAAAGAGGTGAAGGAATTAAGTACAAATGGGTAATTACAAAACACCAGTAGGCAGTAAAATACAGTATAGGAAATAGAGTAGCCAAAGAACTTATGTGGATGACCCATGGACATGAGTAGAAGTATGGGGATTCCATGACAGAGTGGGATGTAATGGTGGGAAGAAGGAAAAAATTGGGACAACTGTAACAACACAATCAATAAAATATAATTAAAAATGAGTATTATGAAAATAAAATATGACTATATTTGTTGGGATGCTATTTCCTTCATTTTGGGGGGTTCGTTGGAAAGCTCGCATTTCTTTGAGACTTTTTTTTTTACTCAGAGTTTCAAAATTTAAAAATAATGTTTTTATTTATTTTTATTGTTGACAATATTGTAGATAAACCCATTTCCCCCACTTTGTCCCATTTCCCCTTACTCCTGGTGATCACCACACTATTGTGGTCTGTGTATATAATTTATACATATATGTTCTTTAGTTAATCCCTTCATTTTATTTTAATCAATTCCCACCTCCAATGACATGGACAGCAATCAATCTGTAATATGTATGCATGTCTCTGTTTCAATTTTGTTTGTCACTTTATTTTGTTCATTAAAGTCCACATATAAGTGAGATCATATGATATTTGTCTTTCTCTGACTGGCTTATTTCACTAAGTATAATAATCTCCAGGTCCACCTGCACTGTTGCAAGTAATAAGGTTTCCTTTTTTTCCATGGCTGAGCTGTATTTCATTGTGTAAATGTACCACAACTTTTTTATCTGTTTACTGATGGGCACAAGCTTTTTCCAGGTCTTGGCTATTGTAAATAATGCTGCTATGGACATAGGGATGCATATATTATTTCAAGTATTTGTTTTGGAATTCTTAGAATGTATTTGTATACTCAGAAGTGGAATTGCTAGGTCAAAAAGCAGTTCCGTTTTTAATTTTTGAGGAAACTCTTATTATTTTTATCCCTTGCTTACATTAATAAATCTTCCCTTAGACTTTTAATATTATGTACAATATTAAAATAGATGCTGAATTAATGTTCTTTGATTGAATTAATTACAGCTTCCTTTATATTACCTAGTTTTAACTAGTTTTATAATTTTCAAACTCATTGACTTGTTGGTGAACTAATAACTTTTAGCTTGTCCTCATATTTATGATTTGACAATTCTAAGAGTGAATTATCTGTAGCTCAAAATCTGTTCAGCAAGTTAGTCATTAAGGTTATATTTTAAATGAAATACAGTAGAACCTTGACATTCATGGGTTTAACATTGGCATTTTCTATAATAACATACCAATTTAACAAAGGTTAATGAAATATGGTAACATACATATTGATTGAGGAATAAATTGGAGTCAGATACGATTTTAGGGTAATGTGAAGAAATGAATCACTTAACTAGCTATGGAGGCTACTTAACCTTGGAGTGCTTGCATTACAATGTGGTTTTATTTTTCTACAATGTAACACCATCTTTCCTTTTTTATTAATTGTATGAATTAAAATCCAGCTCTCTGGGTGGAGACAATGGAAGCAGAGGTAAATATTGCTCTCAGATTAAAGGATAAAGCTTTTTTGGAGAAAATCATAAGGCATAAATCATATTCACTCATCTTCAGTCATTTCTGAAATAAGTTGAGTATAATAAATAGATATGAAGAATAGTAGTATTGGCACAGGTAATATTCACAAAGATATCTAGATATTTCAGATACAAATATCAAGTATATTTTTTTGTGATAACACTGTATTGTTTTACGCTAGAGCAATGAATGTTATAAAAAAGGAAAAACAGTATATTGTATTCTGATAATTTGTGTGAAGATTCTTTTACATTTTAAAACATTTTTGATGGGTCATCAAAGCATTTTAAACTCATTAAATTTTGTATTAAATTAGTTCATGCTTTTGTATTCATAATCAGTTTACTAACTTTGTCTCTTCTCTAATTCTCTGCTTGAAGCACACTTTGTGAAAGTTCACTTTATCAATAGTATACTCTTCTCTTAACTTTGGTTGAGGAAGTTCAATCTTTTACTGCTCTCAGATTTTGAGTTCCTTTCTTTTTCTTCCAAGGCCTTCATAATTAGATTAAAAACTAGTCTCATCTAATAAAATCCCACATCCTAGAGTAAAATTATATTGACTTAAGTTAGCAAGCACCTAAAGCAATTTTTCAACTCTTAAATTAGCTTAATTGGTTCTCTCTTTGATGGTGACATTGAACTACAGTATCAGATTAGGTACTAAAGTTCTCTACGGCAATAGGTTGGCACAAAACCAATTCCACCTACATTCTCATGGGCAGATTGTAATACTTCCTGAAGTGAAATAGACTCTGAATTGAGAAAGAAAAAGAAGAACATCATAGGTTATTACATTTATTTCTTTTAGGCCTAAATCATTGTAATGACAAAGTATTATAAATTATCATTGAGTGAATATTAACTTAGAAAACAACAATTCCTACTAAGTTTTAAGAAAGCAAAATGCATTTTCCTAATATATAATGCTCATATATATTATAGGATGAAACTATTTTTGACTATTGGATAATTTGCATTTGTTAAACTATACCAGGTAAACTATGGGTTATGCAAATTATATACTATGGATATATTTAATGAAATTGCAATAATCAGAAACTATTTTAATGTAAGAGACTTGAAATAGTTACACATCATAAATTCATCTATTGTGGTCAAGGATGAAGAGTTTACATTATTTTGTAGGTGTTTCTTTTTACTAGAAAAACAAATGACACTCTGGTCATGTTGCTCTATTGTTCAACATTTAAATTTGCATAATTATTAAGGAAAAACTGTCACCATTTTTATATCTAAGAGCTATTGCTTATATACTATATGTAACTTTTATACTGTTATTAAAATAAACTATTTTATGCATTATTTTAAATTATGTTGCTTAGTTATTATTAATGAAAAAAAGTTACTAGATATCATAACAGAATATGTGGGTTGAAATTATCCAAATAGAACTACTCAAGGTGAAAACTTTTATGCAGTTTAAAAAGTAGAATATAGAGATAATACATATATTGATAGGTCCCCAAAATTATCAAACACCAGACTTTATGGGTAGACTGGCAACTCAACAGGTCTAAGAGGTAAGCAATTCCACAAGATTATTATTTGATCAATGAGCCCTAATCCAGTGACAGAGATTATTTCCTGCTTGATATATAATCTCTTATCATTTTTAATGAGGTGGTGATATAACCAAAAAGATACCAGAATACACAGGCTAAACCTTTCTCAAACTTGAGCACATTTCTAAAGATATGAAGATCTTCAAAACCACAAACACAATATGAATATTCACATTACTAGGAGATCTCTTTCCTTGTCTCTTTCAACTTGACATTTGACATTAGCAACCATTCCTTAAACACACACATACTTTTGATTTCCGAGTATGGGTCACCACCACTATTTTTTGTATTTCTTTACACAAGTCTGACTTCTTTTTCAAATTCTCCTTCCTTGGTTTGTCTATTTTAAGCTTTAATTATATTAATCCCTATGTCTTGCCCACATTTTCTTTTATTTATTAAACACATATTTATTAAGTTCCTGTTATGTCTCAGACATTGGTCAAGAAACAAATATAAACAAAACATGTAATCCTCATCATGGACTTGGCATTCTAATAGTGGGGTGGGTGGACCGAGAATGAATGATCAATGTAGTGAGTTTATTTGCTTTCCCTTAAAAGATATGTTCAACTCCTAATTTCTAGTATCCCCATTACCTGTGAATGTGACATTATTTAGAAAAATAGTCTTAAGAATATTGAGTTCATTGTGGATTTGGGGCCAGAGGGCAAGTAAGACTGTATCTAGTGATAGCCATTTTTATAAGGAGAAGAAAAGACACAGAGGCAGAGAATGAAGAAAGTCATGTGAGCATAGAGGCCGATGTTGGAGTTATACAGCCCTAAATCACCAAGTGTCAAAGGTAGCCAACAACTTCCTGGGAAAGAGGCATGGAATAGCTTGTATCTCAGAGCCTCCTGAGGGAGAAAATTCTGCCAACACCTTGACTTTAGACAGTTGCCCTCCAGAAGTGGGAAATAATATGTTTCTTTTGTTTCTAGCTGTAAAATTTGTGGTATTTTGTTATAGCATCCCTAGAAACTAATAAAATCAAGATGATGAAAAAATGTTATTAAATAAAATAAAAAAGAAAGAGATTGTGAGGGTATGCAATAAACTGCACATTTAAATATGTTATAAAGCATGTGAAATTTTGTAAAAGATCTGAAAGAGGTAAGAATTGAACAATGTAGAAATCTAGAGGAAGGCATTTTCAAATGAAAGAAAAAACAAACAAAAAACCACCAAGGAACCAGAACATGATTATTCATTAAAAGAGCAGCAAGGAGGACAGTGTGGGAGAGCCAGTACAAGCAATGGCATATAGAGGAAAATAAAATTGTTAACATAACCTGATGCAACTTTGAGGTAATGTTATACATGATGAGATGTTAGTTGTTGAAGAGTTATTATTTAGGTGCAGTGTTGAGAGTACTTTAATTTGAAAAGACAAATACAGTATTAGAGAAATTAGTTAAGAGGCTATTACAATAATGTAAGTGAGAATAATGTTGGCCTAGAGGCAGAATGATGGGACTAGGATAATAGCAGTAGAAGTTGTGGAGGGTCAATTTTGAGATATATTTTATAAGTAGAACCAACAGGATTTCCTAAAAGATTGGTTGTGGACTGTGAGAGGAAGAAAACAGTCATGAATAAGATCATGTTAGCAGTGAAATTAACAGAAAGAATAGAGTTATTATTTAATGAAGGAGAAGGAAATCAGAAGTAGTATATTTTTGGGAAATTGGTAATTTATTGTTAATCAAGTTAATAGTGTGACATGCAACCCTTCATTCCTGCACTTGCTGTAAAGTATTCTTCCACCATCACTTCAGTTACCACATATCCATCGCCACATCTGGACCCTTTCTGCTAATTGATGTTCCAAAAGAACATCTTATATTCCAAAAGAAAAATCAATTTCCTTCTCTATCGTTCAAACATGTTACTTATTTCTATTTTTTTCATTGATTAATACAATTTCCACTTATCAAGTTATTCAGTCTATAAATCATGACACTATCCTTGGCTCTCCTTATTTTTCCTTACAATTATTCAACATGCCAGTACCCTAAATTTGTCCCACATATGTCTTCTTTCTAAGATACTGGTCTCTAAAATACATCATCTTAATAATCTTTCTTTGTGAAAACTATCAGAATTTCCTACCAAGTTGTTTTTCTGTTGCTTTGTTTCTTTCTACTTCAGCCTCTATAATAACAGATTTTCCAGGATACCTTCTATTTTAAAAATTTGTTAGAAAATTTCATATGGCTAGCAACCTCTTTAACTCCTTCTTAAAGTGTCTAATCACTTATAGAAAGCAAAATGCATATTGAAAACCATCCTACTAACAAAATCTTCATGAAAATGTATGCAAAATGCACAAAGATGATGAAACTTAATAGAAAAATACAATTGAGGATACATGCACGTTTTTTTCTTAATGAAATAGAGATTACTAAAAGGAGGGAAAAAACAAAGCAGGAGCAATAGTTGAAAATTGAAAATTTAGTTGGTTGCTCCCTTAATATTATTTTAGGCTGGATTACTTTTTTCTGATGACTACATAATTTTTCTTTTGCCAGTAATCCACACACTGGCTCTTTGAATTTTTTCAGACTTTAACTTTTAGGAAATAAAGAGTCATTAAGTGGTAACTGGGTCAGAGATTGTAGGTAGTAATGTATTACAACTTGAAAAATGTTTATTAACTACAGATAAAGTTCAATACAGGTTAAGTGGTGAATGTAAAAAAAAAATAAGGTGGTTTTCTTTAGAATTTCAAATTTTATTTCAGAATATCAAAAGTTCAACTTATTTGAAATTAAGAGGTTATTACTACCACACATGGCTTCAGCACTCTATTTTAGATGAAAAATGCTAGGCATTAGAAACTGGGTTAGGAAAGAAGCACATGACAGGTTATTGATTTGAGAAAAGCTTTCATTAAGTGATCAAAAATGCAATGAGGCCAAAGAACATTCTATACATCTCCCCTGTTAGCAAACTTTGAGCCATATTTGAAAATAAGCAAATAGAAAATGGAAGATGCCAGTTAAAAAGGTGAAGTAAAAAAATGCAAACATACAACTTTCCATAAAAGCAATAAAAAATAGCAAAAAACTACCACAGTCAACTATTTTGAAACTGTGGAAACTAAGCAAAAATGTGCAGAGATTTAGGAAGTGCTTGGTGAAGAAAAATGGCAAAATATATGTAAGAATGGTTAGAGTTGTTAGCATTTTAACTTCCACTAGTTCCATCCCCCAGTTTCCAACCCAGCAGTGTCATTCAAAATAACAGAAAATATGTCTGATAACAGAACTGGAGGGAGCAAAATCGGCCTTATTCCCAAATATTTTTCCTTATTCAATCTGTGTGGTGACTCCCAAGAAATTCCACTCAAAATGCTTGTCTTCCCTGATTCAAAATCACCCTGCACTATAGCTATCATCTGGGAGGCATTTATCAAAACACTTTCGCAGCTGATGTTTTAGTTACTGAGGCAATGGCTAGAAATGTGTGCAAACAATAGGCTAACAGCACCAACAACAAAAGCTTGGGAGAAAAGGTGGAAAATGAGATTGTTTGGGGGGGAATAGGAGCTTTGAAACACCTCTGACTGTACTCCTGGAAGCCGAATGCATGCCCAGGGCTATGTGTCTGCTCAGAAAGACATGGGAAAATGCTAAGCTCTCAATTCTGACCCTGAGGCCCTGTGCAAACAGGAATTAAAGATATAGACAAAGTAGTACACTGCCTGCCAGGGTGTTTAGAGTGTGCACCAAACATGCCCACAGAACTCTCTGCAAAGACTGGAAAATATTTTGGTTCTAGACACATGAGGATATATGTGTCCAATCATTAGGTGACCATTAAGCTAATGGAGTAGTGACTTCACATGATGTTCCTGCACATGATGAAGGATGTGGTTTTTATAAAATTAGTTCAGAAAAGGCATCAAACAAATAAACAAAGAATAACAAACAATAAACAGCAGCAATAAATCCTAAGGAAAACTATTTTTTTCTAGAGTGGCCATGTTATAATATTCAAAATGTTGATTTCTCAATAAAAATTAGGAGGTATGCAAAGAAATAAGACAAGAATTTTATTTGTCTTTTAAATTTTGCTTAGCCCACTTAAAAGAAAATTTGCTTATACCACAACTTGCTTCAAATCAATTCCAAGTTATATGTTTATCACATAAAACTTTTGTTACCCAGTTATACCTCCCCCAAAAGAATGTATGATCCATACTATCCCAAGAAGTATGTAGATATGTTAGACTTATTAGATAAGACTTTAGCTAATTTATTTTAAATTTGTTCAAAGAGCTAAAGAAAACCATGTTGAGAAAAGAGAGTGACTGTGTGTGTGTCTGCATGTACATATAGTATATGTTTTCTATATAGTGAGTATACAAAGCAGTTTATTATTATATTATTATTTATTAATTATTGCATTATTTTCCATATGAGCAACTGTAAACCTACTTTTGTCCTACTCTGTATATATCTTGGAATATTGTACTTTATATGCGCATATACGTATGCAGACACAGACAAATCCTAATCTGCGAGGTAGTTTACATTTGCTTCTAATTTAACTAAATGGTAATTTTAATAGATTCCAATCTATTGTTTTCTGTAAGTGAGAAAATGTCCTCACATATATAAGATCTTGAGAAAGCTTAGAATAAATACCAGTTATTTTAGACTCCCCAATAAGAAGTTCATTTCTTGTGATTTGGCTGCTGCAGTGAAAAATTTTATTTTCTCATTTATTTTAAATGTGCTCCTTTGACAATGTCATAATACAGACAAATTATCAATTTGTTCAATTTTCTTGCACCTTCTATAATTTCACCTAGACCAGGCAAGTAACCTAACTGGATCCTCAAAGTAGAATTCCTTCTGGTTTTATTTTATAATTGTAACAATTTAAATCTCAATGCCTTTTTAATAATTACATATATTAATATATAGATTATATTTTTCAAAAAAGTTTTGCAAATATATAAAGTACATTTTATAAACATTCAATATTAATCTAAATTATAATAATTTTGCATAAATGATATTATGTTATTATGTTACAACTATAATACTTAGTGGAAAATTCAACCTGTAGGGTTAAAACACCAGGATCATTTGAAAAAGAAAAATAGATTTAATATTTAAGGTTATTAATTTTAGGATTTCATTTGGAATAGTTTGGAAAATAGACATTATACATATTACCTATATTTCAAAGTTATTCTCCTTCCTTGCACCTGCCAGTAAGACTACCCAGGAACAACAAAGTAAGATTTATCACCTAAGTTTTATTAAGAATTGTAATTGCCATCAATATTTAATTCTTTAAAACAAAATTTGAGCCATCAGAGAGATACAAATTAAAACCACAATAAGATACCACCTCACACCTGTCAGAATGGCAATTATCAACAATTCAATAAACAACAAGTGTTGGCGAGGATGTGGGGAAAAAATGAACCCTGGTGCACTGTTGGTGAGAATGTAGGCTAGTGCAGCCACTACGGAAAACAGTATAGAGTTTCCTTAAAAAACTAAAAATGGATCCTTTTGATCCAGCAATTCCACTACTTGGACTATACCCAAAGAATCCTGAAACACCAATTCATAAGAACCTATGCACACCTATGTTCATAGCGGCACTATTTACAATAGCCAAGTGCTGGAAACAGCCTAAGTGCCCATCAGTGGATGATTGGATCAAAAAACTTTGGTACATTTACACAATGGAATGTTACACAACAGAAAGAACAAAGGAACTCCTACCCTTTGCAACAACATGGATGGAACTAGAAGGTATTATGCTTAGTGAAATAAGCCAGTCAGTGAAAGACAAATACCATATGATCTCATCCATTGCAGAACAATAATGAACAAAACAAACAACAAGCAAAACAGAACCAGATACATGAATACAGTGAATAGACCTTCAGTGGTCAGGGGGAAGGGGGATGGGGGGAGGGGGGAAGAAGAGGGAAAGAAGGGGAGCAGTTTAGACAAGAACTTAGTATGGAAGAACCATGGACATGGACAACAAGTGGGATTGACTTTGTGGGGGAGTGGGTAGGTGGGAAAGGGGACAGAGGGGAATAAAAAGGGGATGGAATTTCCATTTCCCACAATACCTTGCACTCTTTCTTTCCAACTTGGGCCTGGCATAATGACACCTATGAAGAAGGTGGCAAGAAGAAGAAGGGCTGTTCTGCCATCAGTGAAGTCGTGACCGGAAAGTACACCATCAACACCCACATGCGCATCCATGGAGTGGGTTTTATGTAATGTGCCCCAAAGGCACTGAAAGAGATCCAGAAAATTGCCATGAAGGAGATGGGAACTCTAGATGTGCACATTGACACCAGGCTCAACAAAGCTGTCTGGGCCAAAGGAATAAGGAATGTCCCATACTGCACCTGGGTGCAGTTGTCCAGGAAACGTAATGAGGATGAAGATTTACCAAACAAGCTCTATACATTGGTCACCTATGTATCTGATACTACTTTAAAAAATTTACAAACAGTTAATGTGGATGAAAACTAACTGCTGATTGTCAAATAAAGTTACAAAAGTCCTGCCCCCAAAAGGGGGGGATGAATGTAATACAACAATATAATTAAATGTTTTAAAATATTAAAAACAAAATAAAATTTGATGTTCTAAAAATATGGTTTTAGTATTTCAACAAAAATTTTTATTTCTTTAGTACATCTTTGTTTCAATTTTAATTGATATCTTAAAGGAAGTGCACATATTCACTGGAGAAATTATTTTTCACCATAACATACTATAGTTTTTCATTTCTGGTTAATTAAATTCTGTTTAAAATTTTTCCTATCATACAGCCACTTAAATTGGGATGAGGTATGTTTTTCTGTCTGTTTTTATTGTTTTACTTATTACAGGTGTCCCTATCCCTCCCCCTACCTTTGCCTACCTCATCCCCATTCTTGCCCTCCTCCTCCCTCTGCTATCACCACACTGTTGCCTGTATCTATGGGTCATGCATACAAGGTCTGTCCCAAAAGTATCAGCCATGCAAAACGTTTTAATTATATTGACATTGACTCAATACTTTCAGGACCTACTCATATATGTTCTTTGGCTATTCCCTTCACCATCTTTCATTCAGTCTCCTCCACACACCCCTTTGAGATCTGTCAGTCTTTTCCATGTAGCCATCCCCTGCTTCTATTTTGTTCACCAATTTATTTTGTTAATTAGATTACACATATAAGTGAGAACATATGGTATTTATCTTTCTCTGACTGGCTTATTTCACTTAATATAAAAAATCTGCAGGCTCATCCATGCTGTCCCAAAAGGCAAGTTTCTTCTTTTTTATGGGTGCACAGTATTTTTTGAAAGATGAAAGTATATAAATGATACACCAATACTATTTTATTGAGATTTTGACTTGTTTTCTCTGCTTAACTTTGCACAATAATTGTAGACTGAATGCAAAGTATAAGCAGTGTTTAAACAACATAATCTTAAAATTTGGAAGTTGAATGGATATTTAACTCAACTACATTGAATGGCTTAGATTACTAATTATAAAAATGATATATATTCACTATTACCTTTCCATTGATGTATAAAATATTTTCATAATTACACAATAATTAAAAATTTTATGTTAACCAAGGTCTAAATCTCTGAAGTTATTTTCCTTCATGTTTTACTTATTATTTTGAGATATTATAGAGGCTGCATAAAAGCCAAACAGTAGTTAGCTAACATTTTATTATTCATAAATAAGTATTTTCTCTATAATAATCAATAACATATTTTAAACAGTTAATATTATTGTTTTACTACAAGGATTTTATATATTAATAAGAGAATATTTTTAGACAATAAGAAGGCAAATTTTTATTGCTTTGTGGATTGAAACTTTAAAATCTCTGGGTTAAAAACTGAACATCCCATGTTCAAGGGTATGTATTTGCAAATAGTGGATAACTAAAGCCTGGAAATCTAATATTAATACATAGTGCAGTGATTTCAGATCATAAAGCCATATTATCAATATTAAAATAACTAATAGATTAGATTTTAATTGTTCCCATCACTAGAAGAAATTAAATTTATGTGAATCCCTGACAAAGGTATTAGCTAAAACTACATTGGTGATCACTGCACTTTAAATGTATGAAATCATTATGTTGTACACCTTAAACTGAGACCATGGTATATGTTAATTATATCTTATTTTTAAAAAGCATGATCGTACCAGATAAGAAATAATGGAAGAAAATTAAGGAAATAAAGTCCTCCAACTTTAACCAGAAACTGCCACTTTATATACCCAGCTTATATTTTAGACCAAAAAGGCAATGAATACCATTTAGCTAAGGTCAATATCAACCATTACCACAGAGCCTAGGGCTTTTCAATATCTCAAGTCTGTCATTTGTGCCTAGGCTAAATGTTTGGCAATTCCCATTGTATCTCTTTGGTGAGCCAGTTTACAAATTCTGAGGTGATGTGTTCATTTTTTACTATGTTTCCTGTCTTCTTCACATTTCCAACTAGTAGTCTTTTGGGGCACAATTTTGTCTAAATTAGTAGCTTTCTTTGTTTCTCCTTTACCTTCTGATAGGTAAAATTAGAACATAATAAACTAAAGAAGTTAATTGCCTAAATTTACCCATTTTCTACAAACTTATCTCTGTCCCTTCGTTACAATGGTTATGAGAGATTCACTACCAAATATAAATGCAATGATGAACTATTCCAAGACAACATCTAGTTTAAAATAAACAAAACAACAATAAATTAACAAGACCGAAAAGATAATTTAAACCTGACTTTTTCAGTTGCAGCATCATGATTTTGGGGGCAAGTAATTTATATACTCTAAGCCTCATCTTTAAAAATACAGAGAAGGGCCCTGGCTGGTGGCTCAGTGGATAAGTGCCAGCCTGCGAACCCAAGGGTTGCTGGTTTGATTCCCAATCAGGGTACATAACCAGGTTGCAAGCCAGGTCTCCAGCCAGGTCTGTAACTGGAGGCAGGTGAAAGGCAAACCATACATTGATGTTTCTCTCCCTTTCTTCCTCCCTCCCTGCCCTTCTCTCTAAAAATAATGAATAAAAAAATCTTTTAAAAAATTGAAATGTGCGAGCTGTCTAAATAAGATGCAGTCAAATGAAGTATGGTTACATTGAAAAAAAAATAGAGAAGAATTTAAATTATATTCCTTGAAGGTTTGCTGGGATGATTAAATGAGTCAACAGCATGCACTATATCACAAACATTATTCTGTTACTACTTTAATAGCAATTATATTTTCCTAAAGGACTAATTTATTAAAAATTCTGTACAAATACTTAGTAAGCATATAGAAAATATCGGGACTTCATGTATTCTATGTATTAGCCCTGGTTTATTCTGTAAAGGAATTCCTACCTTGAATTTGCCTCTTGACATGTGGTTCAACATCTGCTGAGTAGGGAGGAAGTCTTTTATGGCTACATTAACATCATATGGCCAGTAAGGATTATTTTGTTCACTCTGGAGTCATAATTTATTACATCAGCTTTTTATTAGTTTAAAGAAGTCAATACTAGCATTCCCTCTGCACTAATATGATCAGGCTTATTGTTGGGAAATAGCTATGAAGTTCTCAGTGAATACTATTCTATAAACAAAATTTGATGATGTTTTAATAGTGAAGGCTTGGTAATAATTATGCTTTCCAATGTGCTGAGTAGAAAAGCTTTTTAATGTGTTGTCCTCTTGAGGTCTTAGCTCTGCAAGATGACTCTAAGTATCTGGCAGCAAGTAACCACCAGGAAGCTAACGTCATGCTTTCTCTGGGGATGTGCATGTGTAGTCTGAACACTGAAGCATTTGTCTCATTTCTAATGATACGGAAGTGATACCACTTAATTACATGCTTTTCAAAAACTCATGACAGGAACAGTCATAAATAGAGCAGTACTGGCAGGTAATTTTCTGTAACATTCTTTATATATGTTGCATTTAAGTTTCTAAAAAAAAAATCCAATAAAGCATTATTGTAAAATCTTAAAACCTAGTCAGTGAAGTAACAAAACTAATTAGTTATGACAGCTGACATTTGATTGTAATTTGAGACTAACATGCTCTAGCCTTTAAAACTTACATCTATATATACACACATATTTAAGATGTTGCATTAATATACATGTATGTATTGACAAATTAGGATACTATTTTTTAAATTTATTATTTTTCAGAGAAAGGGGAGGGGAGAGAGGAAGAGAGGGAGAGAAGCATCAGTGTATGGTTGCCTTTCACCTGCCTCCAGCCACAGAGCTGTCCAGAGACCCAGCCTGCAACCTGGTTATTTGCTCTAGCTGGGAATCGAACCAGCAACCTTTGGGTTCGCAGTCTGGCACCTTGTCCACTGTGCTACCAGCCAGGGCTAGAATAGAATACTATTCTAGTCAAATTCCTTTGATCACTTTACCATCCATCCATTGCACAGCTAATTCCTCATAAAAGTTCTTTGCCAACTATTAAGAAGTAATCTATCCAAAAATAAAATTAAAGCAAATTTATTATTCTTTAACAGAAGAAAATTTATTGTCTATAGATTAAAACAGCTTCTATTACTTCAAGTAACATAAGAAGCTCCTGAATCTAATAATTTTTAAAAGTCATAATCAATTATTTTAAATTTCTAAAATCTTTTCCTCTGCTCCCTTCAACTTTACTTTTATGTTCTATCTCTTTTGTATACTCCTTAGTAAATTGCCTGTAAATGCAACATTTTATTTTTTATATTTAATTGTTCTCAAATATAACTTTAAAAAGTGATAATAGTAAGTTATTCTGTGATTCATTGCATATAATAAGCGAAATGAATGACAGCAATGTCACAAAGTTTGAGAGGGAATAATTAAGCCTATTATCAAGTACTTTCAGCACACATAAAGTATTAATGTTTTATAAAAAGGTAAACTTATATTGGTTAAAATGTATACAGAAAATCTATAGCAAGCACAAAAAAACAACCCATTGTAACTGATACTCAAAAGATATTTAATGGAATTCTATAAAATGCTCAATTAAACCAGGAAAAGGTATAAAAAAGAGGGGGAAGAAAAACAAACACAATAAATAGGAACCAAAGAGAAACATGGTGGATATTAATCATTCTATATTAGTAATCATTTAAAAAAATAAATAGCCTAAAGTCACCAATTAAAAGATAGACTGGAAGAGTGAATTAAAAACTTTAAAAAGACCTAACTATACACCATCTCTAAGAAACTTATTGCAAATATAAAATCTTAGATTCAGATAAGTTCTAGTAAATGGCTGGAGAAATTGTATTGTACACTAATCAAAAGACATTAATGAGTATTAATTATACTCATTTCAAACAAAGAGGACTTTCAAAAGAGTAAAATTATTAGTGATAAAGATGGGTATTATATAATGATACCTGGGCCATTCTCCAACAGGATGTAATTCTAAATCTGTGTATACATAAGAACAGAGCATCAAAAGAAGTGAAATGAAAATTGACAGAACTGAAAGAGACAAAAACAAACCTACTATTATACTTGGGACTTAAACACAATTCGTTCAGTGATTGTTATATCAAGCAGGCAGAAAGTCAGCTTATAGTGGACTGAACAAGATTACAAATCAAATTGATCTCATTGTAACTTATAGAACACTTCCTTCATCAACAGTAGCAGAATACTATATACATATTCTTCTTAAACTGATATGTACAATCATCAGATGGATTACAGTTTCATAAATTACATCTTAACAAATTTAAAAGATACAAACAATGCAAATTATATTCTCAAACCACAAGGGAAACCACAAGGGAATTAAACTAAAAATTATTTTTAAATAGCTGACATACACGCAAATATTTTGAGATCAAACAATATACTTTTTTACAACAAAGATCAAAGGACAAATCTCAAGAAAATTTAAAAAATATTTTAACTAAGTGAAAATTAAAATCCTACTTCATAAAATGTATTGGATACAGCTAAAATAGCACCTAAGGAAAATTTACAGAATTACATTTATATATTAGGATACAAAATATAGAAATCAATAACCTGTGTATCCACATTGGGGACCTACGTAGACAGTTTGGCAGTTTCTTACAAATCCAAACATACTCTGACCATTTGATCCAGCGATCACGTTCCCAGATTTTATACAACCTATTTGAAAATTTATGTTTACGTAAAACCTGCATGCGAATGTTTGCAGCAGTTTTATTTATGATTGCCCAAACTGGAAGCAATCAGAAAGTCCTTCAACTGACGTGTGTGTAAAGAAACTGTGGTACATCCATACAATGGAATATTATTTAGTGATAAAAACAAATGAACTATCAATCCACAGAAAAGACATAGTTGAATCTTAAATGCATATTTTTGTGTGAAAGCTTCTCACTTATAAAAAGCTACACATAGCAGGATTCTAATTATATGATTCTGGAAGATACAAAGCTATACATATAGTTAAAAAATACTAGTTTTCAGGGGCTAAGGAGGTGGTAGGAGGGTTGAATCATGAAATATAGAATTGCGGGGACAATAAGACTATTTAAATGACACTGTAATGATGGCTATATGACATGCATAAAGCTTCATGACACATAGAGAATCTTAATTTATGCAAATAAAAATATAATTTAGAAGATTAGGAGATTCGAAGATAAAATGCACAATGTGACAAAACAACCTAACTGCAATAAAAATATATAATGCAAAGTCATTGAAATGTTGCTAAAAACAAAGGTGATGACTAGGTAACTGCAAGTGAGTGCGGCAGTAACTGTCATTTTGATTTGGGCTATCTTTTCAAGGATGTTTGTAGGGAAAAACAGCCTTCAAAGAAGGAGATACTATCTTTCTATAAAGTAAAGGGAAGGTATATGCAGTGTCTTATAATAAATGTAGTTCCTCTCTCTGGAACAAAAAAATAAAGATGATTTACTAACTAACAAGATTCAGGTTCCTTCAACTTGGTGTTCTTCTGTAAAATGATCCCCAATTGGGCAGACCAGCCCCCTTCCCATTACTCTGCAGGGACTAGGCTGTGGCTACTGTTAGTGCTATGAGTAATAAACTATCCTTTCCTTCTAATCCAAGTGTGCTAGATATCCTGCTAGCATCCATGAAACTGTGACTGATAGTTAATTTGGAAAGTAGAATAAAATGCAAGAGACAGAGAGAGAGAGAGACAGAGAGACAGACAGACAGAGAGACAGAGAAAGAGGAGAGAGAGGGGGAAAGAATTTGGTTATCAGCTTAATTTGAAATTATTCAATAAATTCGAGTTAATTTTTTTTTCTTGCCTAGAACTGGAGCACAAATTATAGGTATCATCCAATAGTTTCTGTGAATAAGATATACCCCTTAATCTTCAACTAGTATTACTAAAATTTATAGTACTTGATCAGCAAATAACCATTTATTGATTTATATTACAAGGTATATTAGTTTTCTACTGATTCTGTTCAAAAAACCAGCCAACTTTGCCATTTAAATCAACACAAATGTATTTACCTCACAGTTCTGTAGATAAGAAGTTTTGTAGGTTTGGCCCATTTCAAGGTACCAGGAGCCACAAGTACAAAACTGAGAGGCCAGCTAGTCTGAACTGTTATCTGGAGATTCTGTGACTGGAGGTTGCTCTCAGTGTTTAGAGGCAGCCTGACTTCCCTAGTTTGTGCCCTCTTTTTTCCATCTTCAAAGCTAGCAATGTGTGGTTCAGTCCTAACGACCTGAATCCCTACTTCTCCATCTGGTTCATTTTTCCTTCACTGCATTTCTGATTAACTCTAACTGTCTTCCTTTTCAGTTTCTGAGGGCTCATATGATAAAACTGGGCCCACCTCAGTCACCCAAGATAATCTTCCCTTTTAAGGTCAGATTATTAGTTTTCTTTATTTTACCTAAAAGTTTATTTTACCATGTAACAGAACATGTTTGCAGATGTCATCTAATGGGAGCCAAAATTCTGCCTATCATACTGGGACACTAAGTCCAAACCTCATCAACAGGCTGAGGATGTTTTATGGGAATTTTGGAAAAGATTCCGTAAGAGACCAATGAAAAGTTCAGTTTGGGTAAAGTCAGTTTTTTTGTTTTTTGTTTTAGTTTTTGTTTTTTTTTTTTCTGGCAGGAAAAGTTGTTAAGTGTTAGTATGGATTATTAAAAGATTATATAACCTTTCCTGGGAACTTTGAAGTTAGGATTAGATTCTTCTCTTTCAGGATGGATTTGAAGGCAGTTTCCACAAAGAATGAAAATAGCTTGAATTTCCTGTCAAAGTTATTTACTAGTTAGCTTTTATAGTTCAATCACACTATGTTAATCAATAAAAAATGGATTATTTTTTAAAGCAGACTATAAATTCAGTGCTCTCTTAATACTCATATATTTCAGAGAGGTAACTCAGAAGAAACATTGTTTTATAGCAGATAAAAAATGATCTAAAACCTCACTTTTATATCTATTTTAATCTTCAACTTCCATAATTGGAAGAACATTTGAAACTGAGTATTAAAATATAAAAATACTAGACACTTGTGATTAACTTTTCTATCTCTTAGCCTTCAAATACCTTGGAATAGGAAAAGTAGATTTAAGTTAACTTTCTACAAAAGTATTAAAACTCGTTTGATTTAAAATTAGTTTTATGTGACTTTAACTAGCTAGTTTTATGTGCCCTTGAATGAAAGAGGGTTCACTTTTGTCTTTTTTCCACATCCTCCCAGCACTTGTTATTTATTGATTGATTGATATTAGCCATTTTGGCAGATGTGAAGTGGTACCTGATAGTGGTTCTAATTTATATCCCCATTATGATTTGTGATGTTGAGCATTTTTTCATATGTTTGTTGGCCATCTTAATGTCCTCCTTGGACAAGTGTGTATTCAGGCCCTTTGTCAATTTTTAATTGAATTGTTTTCTGGTGTTGAATCTTACGAGTTCTTTATATATTTTGAACATTTTCTCTTTATCAGATATATCTTTGTTGACTATGTTCTGCCATCCAACAGGTGGTCTTTTTATTTTGTGGATGGTTTCTTTTGCTGTGCAGAAGCTTTTTAGTTTGATGTTGTCACATTTGTTTATTTTTTTCCTGTTTCTCTTGCCTTAGGAAATATAATGGCAAAAGTATTGCTCCAAGTCTGTCTATGTTTTCTTCTAAGATTTTTATGGTTTTGTGATTTATATTTAAGTATTCATTCATTTTTTAATTAATTCTTGTGTATGATGTTACTTGGTGATCTAATTGCATTTTTTTTTTCATGTACCTGTCAGATTTTTCCAACACCATTTATTGAAGAGATTGTTTTCACTCCACTTGATGCTCTTGCTTTCTTTGTCAAATATTAATTGACTGTAAAGGTATGGATTGGTTTCTAGGCTCTCTGTTCTGTTCTTTTGATTTATATGCTTGTTCTTGTGCTAAGATTAGAAACTTTTTATTACAATGGCTTTATAGTATAATTTAATATCTGGCATTGTGATCCCTCCAACTTTGTTCTTCTTTCTCAAGATAGCTGAGGCCATTCAGGGTCTTCTTTGGTTTCACATAAAGTTTTGGAATATCTGTTCTAGGTTTGTGAAATATGCAATTGGTATTTTAATAGGAATTGCACTGAATCTATAGATTGCTTTGGGTAATATGGACATTTTAATGATGTTAATTCTTCCAATCCATGAACACAGTATATGCTTCCACTTGTTTGTATCTTCTTTTATTTCTTTCTTCAGTGTCTTATAATCTTTAGAGTACAGATCTTTTACCTCTTTGGTTAAGTTTATTCCTAGGTCCTTTTTTTTTTTTTTTTTTGAAATAATGCATGGGGTTATTTTCTTAGTTTCTCTTGCTGAGAGTTCATTATTGGTGTATAAAAATGCCACAAATTTCTGGATATTAATTTTGTATCCAGAAATTTTGATGAGTTCACTTATTAGTTCTAGGATATTTTTGTGGAGTCTTTAGGGTTTTCTATGTACAGTATCATGTCATTATTAAATAATGACAGTTTTACTTCTTCCTTTCCAGTTTGGATGTCTTTTATTTCTTCTTGTCTTGACTGTGGATAGGACTTCCAGCATTCTGTTGAATAAGTGGTAAAAGCAGGCATCCCTGTCTTGTTCCTGATCTTAAGGGACATGATTGTAATCTTTGCTCATTGAATATGATGTTGGCTGTGGGTTTTGATTACAGTACTAATTTCTAAAAGAAACATAGCTTTATATTATCATATATGAAATAATTATTGTAAATTTAATTTTTAGGCTAGATATGATTGCTATGTGTTGACAGAATTGTCTCAAGGACAGAGTACAGGTAGATTAAGGAAGCAATTCTAATAATATGGATCTAAGATTATTAGGAACAAGTGGTTTTGCACAGATTGGATTTCAAGGCATTGTTTGGATAAAAGTTATAGCATTTTTTAACTAATTAAAGTCACCAGTGAGAGAGAGTATTCTATCGGTAATGAAGTAAGAAGCAAGAGCGCATTTGAGTAGGTTTACATATATTTATTTAACTTCATATATTTTATTAGGTAATAGAGATGAATAGGTTTAAATTATCCCAAGGAAATATAAGGTTGTTTTTTAAATAATAAAAATAATATTTAAAATTCTTGAACAGAAGATTGAGAAATTTAGAATGAAATATTTGAAAATATAAACCTTTTAGAAAGAGACTAACACCACAATTTGCAAAATGAATGAGAATGCAAAGTATTTGAAAATTAAACTCACAGACCCTTAATCCTGCAGAATAAAGCTCAATGTAGCAGCTCCTTACCCTAATTTTTTCACACATGCAAAAATGATATGACTATTGTACCAATTCCCCACTTGAAACATAAAACTCCATAACCTTTAATTCAGCTATGCATCAACTGTAAGTGTTGTTTCTTCCTCTACTAACTATATTTGCAATTCAAACACAGTGTGCAAACACTTGAATAACCTGTATTTAACCCCAAAAACTGTTAAGTTACAGAATATTATGTGTCCAATATCAATCACTTTTAGCCCTTTGAAATGTTATTCTAAACCCACCAACTTTATCTTGGACCACTTTTTGTGTTCCAAAAAAGATATTTAGTGTGTAGGGAATCACTCTATGAAATATACATATTCCATAAAGTTCTCTTGGAGCCTTATCTTTTAAATTGAATGATATTTTAAGAGAATAGAATTCTCAAGGAAATTCTTATATACACCAAGCTGTAGGTGACAAAGTTTTATAATCTACTCCCTTTTATCTGCTTTTTAAAAAATGTTCTTTTCAGCTTGGATTTTTAAAATATCATTGATTCAAAAAACCATAAATTAAGATTTCCTAGTCTAGTCATCTAATACAATAAAATAATTCTCCAAAAATGAACAAGTCACACGACCAAAATACCTATTTTGTATATCACTATGAAGGTATATTTCATATAAAATAATTACATTATTTTTAATTATTACCAAAATTTGCTTAACTTTAATAGATGTACTTAAGAACAACTTTATCCTTTATGATATAGTGTATCTAATTCTTATGCTACATGTTTTATTAAAATCCCTTGAATATTCCATGACTATCCTTTGAAGCATAAGAAGACTAATAATAAATTAAATTTGCAAACAGGATTTTCTACTATTAAATTTTTTCCTTAATTAGTACATTATCAATATTTAATCTCTTGAAGGTTCAGTTTTTGCTTCTACATTTGCTCTTTATGTGAGCTTATCCCAGGGAAAAAGCTTTCCCTTGAATATTTAGCACCACTTAAAACATGATTAATTTTGTATGTCTTAGACTCACTCATTTTTCCATCAGGAAAAAAAAAAAAAGTCATATTCAAAATGTATCCTATCCTAGATAGAAAGTCAATAAGAACTAGACCTGGTGGCTTGTGGGAGCTTCCCTTCTCATTCTGTTACTGTTGAATTCAGATTCTACAAGAGTATGTAGGTATGTTCTCCACAGCAAACACTAACAGTGTGACAGGAACCATCTGTTTGAGCTACCACATATCCTAACTTATAGTTTTTAATCAGATTTCTCTTTAAAAATGAATCTTGGCTCCAATGTCCTAATTTTCTTGAAGATAGACCCTACTTGCATTAAAATTTAGCCACTTCTCATTTTCTGTATCTATTATCAGCAAAATTGCCCTGTAAATTAAATTTCTTCAATGTGACACATGTCAAGCAATTAGTTCAACCTCACTAGACTTCAGGAAATTTCATGTTCTGTTACTGTTCATTCCTTAGGGAAAAAATAACACTGCTACAATGATTAATATTTCATAAACCCATTACCACCTAAATTTAATTCTAATTCTGTTTATATTATGTCCTGTCTTTGTAACAGCAGCAAAATTTAAAGTTAGTGTAACTCAAAACCTTGATTAATGATTTTCTTAATCTTAGAATAAAAGTCTCTGTAGGAAATACTAATTAACCTTATTTTATCATCTTATTAATGAGCTATTATTATTTGTCCTTTTTAGTTGACGGCTTACTTAACTAAGAATTCTTTTTTCTTTGAAATTATTTTCTTTTCATTACTAGTCAATCAACTTAAAGTTACATCTTATTTAGCCCAATTCCCACCTTTTCTTTTCATTGAAAGAGTTTTTGAAAAATATTGATTTAGTAAAACTGGAAAATACATTTCATTCATAGTCTACTACAATTAACATGAAGCAATAGCAACAATTTTTAGTGGTAATTAGGAATTACATTGCTTTATACATAGTTTTCTTTATCTGTTATAAATAACAAAAATTAGAAATTCAATATTTCCATCTCAAGCTATAGCTTGTCCTTATAGTGGGACATTTAATCTAATTTGTCCCATATTTAAATTTTGATTTTTAAATTTCCAGACCTAAGCAACAGTAAGTTACTGAACACACTTCAATAAATGTATGCACCTGGGTGGAGGAGGTGGAGGCATCTCTCTCAGAGAGAGAGAGAGAAACAGAGAGAGACAGAGAGTGACAGAGAGTGACAGAGAGAGACAACAAGAGAGAAAAAGAGAAAAGAGGGATAAATGGTGGTGGGGCATGAGTTGGGGTGATGAGCATATAATACAGTACAGATGATGTGTTTTGGAATTTTGCACCTGAAACCTGTATAATTTTGTCCATCTGTGTCACTCAATACATTCTATAAAAAGAAAAAAGACAAAGTAGAAGTATTTCACATTTGTTATGGACAGATATTATAAAGAATTAAGTGTGGTGCTTTATTTGTTATCATGTAGATTTTGGATATTATATAGATCTAGACATCTCTTTAGTAGCTGTGTGATGAGCAGTCACAATTCAACTGTGACAAGAAAACAAATCTTAATACAAGAATAATTAGCATGAAATATTTAATCTGTTACAATTTTTCATCTATTTCAATTAAGTAGTCATATTACATATTCAGATATAATTGTAATCCTTTGCCCAATGTCAAGATTCAAATGTTTTATTAGAAAAGGAGATGATAAGGTTTCTAGGAATAATAAACAGTGTAAGTACTTATTCTTGAATAGCCTATCAAACGTGAAACAATTTAATATGATTACAAATTTGACCTAATTTAATTAAAATTGAATTTAAATCACAAAAGTTCTCATTTATCAAAGACTATAGAAGTAAACAAAGGGAAGCATAATCATCTTTTTGAAAAAAAGTTTAAGCTTCCATAAAATTTTGAGTACCTGCTGTCTGAAGTAATTAAAGTAGGTATTATAAATATAGTTTTAAAAAGATACTGTCTTGACAGAATTGAAACTACACGGAAAATATGCAATTGTTGTGTGATATAAACTAATTAAAATAACGTACTGAGAAACTATACAATACTTATTGAAAATATCTACAAATATCTTTTATATCTTTTTTACTTTTTGGCCAGACTTCTGATATGCATCCAGTTTCTTTTTCTTATTCATGAGCTCCAAATATCATGCTTTATTTCTTCTCAAAATTGTGAGTTTATTCACAGTTGCTTAGGGTATAAAACCAGTTGTGATTACAGATTTACCTCACTCCCTTCTCCAAGCTCAATTATTTTGGTCTTTTACATGCACATAAAATTCACTTTACTCACCCTTTAGCTTGGTAATTGTGAGAGGATGATTAACAATAAGTGTAGGACCATGGTGGTATATTATAGACTTGGCTGGAATATGATTGAACTGTACTATGATTTACAGTGAAATATGCATTTCAGTTTATTCATTTGAATTAATGTCATCTCAAAGGCTGAAGACTATACAAAGATTAAAAATCTAACCATGAAGCTACTATTGGTTCTGTCAATACCCACCAGCCAAAGAACACCAAGGACTACAGTTGCCAAACAGAGTTGATATTCATTTTATCCAAACAACCGGCAACCAGGTGGAACAAGGGATATCTAGAAAACTGGTATAAGGATCTTTTATAGAATTTGGGCTTACATTAAGTCCTCTTGGGAATGGCTTTCATATTACTTTTGCTTTCTTTGCTCATACAGTTTTGTTTGATATTATTTCATGACAAAAATGTACATTATATTTTCTTTTCCTCATTAAAGCTAAGTAATATATTAAGAAATCAATAGGTATTTGCCTATTTCAATACTAATTTCTAATTTCAATATTTCATTGCTTTATTTTGAAGGAAGACATGTTTCAGACTCTGCAAGTAAAACTTAAGTTAAAATGTGAAAATCATAGTTACATTCACAGAAAAAAATTAACATTTCTACTTGTAAATATTCAAACAATACAACTACTATCATAAAATGCCACCAACAGAAACATTAAAAAAATAAAAGTACTATTTTATTATTACTGTTCTTTAAAATATATTTACTATTTATAGGCTTTCAGAAAGGCATTCATGAAATAAAATATGTTATTAAAATACACATAATCATGAAACTTTCCAAAGCTCATTACATCATAAGCTCATTACAGCACTTAGAATTACTTTTCATTGGAAATAACTGAAAATTGTAACATGGTGGCTTAAACAATATGGGGTTATTGATCTCAATAGGGAGAAGTTTTAGTGAGTTAGTCGAGGATGGAAAAGGGAGCCTAGTGATGTGATAAATGACTCCTGGCTCCTTCTCTCATCCCGCCCTTCCATTCTGGGTGTGTGTTTTTCAAGATGACTGCTTTATCTCTAGGTTTCCTGTCCACGTTCCAGAAAAAAAGAAAGGCTACAAACCATTTACTTTTTCTCTTTTTTATTAAGAGAAAACAAGCAAATAAACAAAAACTCAAATATCTACAAGTACTTCTGTTATACCTAGTTGGCCAGAACTATGATTCATGATCATTTTTAACTGCCAAGCAATTTAAAAAATGAATATTTTATCTCTGTTACCTACAGTAAAGGAAGTCAAAGCAACAAGTAGGTTGCCAACAAGTAATTAGTTGTTGGGTGACATTTCATGGTGGCCACAACACTTCAAATACAAATACATGTACAATTTATTATGAATATGTTAGCATAAAATGCTGAAAATTTTCTTGAGGATTGCATATTAATAAAAATACTTATGAATGGCTTCTTTATATATTATGAAGATGAAATATACTTAAAGTTTTAATTAAAGTTATTTATGCTTATAAAATTATTTATATGTATATAGACATATATGCAAATAAATCTATTATTTATTGAAATGCATTATTTAAAAATTACATATGTCAGCCCTGGCTGGTAGCTCAATGGAAAGGCAATGGCCTGTGAACCTAAAGGTCACTGGTTCGATTTCCATCCAGGGCACAAAACCAGGTTGCAACTCAGGTCTCCAGCTAGGTACATAGTTGGAGGCAGGTGAAAGGCAACCAACCATACATTGATATTCCTCTTCCTTTCTTCCTCCCTCCCTTTCCTTCTCTCTAAAAATAATGAGTAAAAATTTAAAAATAAATAAATAAATAAAATTACATGTATCATTAAAAGTAATGATAGCATCATTATTTTTATATCAATGTAAAGAAAAATGCAATTGTCATATTCCTAAGCAATGTTTCCTGACTCAACATTTAGAAATCCAGAACATGCCATTTTAAAATAAAGTAGTAGATATTCAAGAATGAGTGGGTAAGTTTAAAGTTACACTAAAATGTAAAGTCTCAGAAAATAAATGCAAACTTGTATTTCCAAAAGAAAATAAAATGCAGTTTCATTTACCTTGTCCTGCATGTATTTCCCTAGGCTCCCTTTCTGTTATATTTTGATAACTCATTCTCAAAATTGGAAAGATTCATCTAGACTCTTTCTTGGGAAAATTAACAAAGTGTGTTGTTGATTATTTATTATCCACTATGCTGATAGTCAAATATCCTTCTCTCATTCTATCTCAGACTTTAGGTCTATATCCCTGTCTAATAATGACTACCAAGAATTTACCTATGTTGTATATAGACAGGTGTGTCTCACAGGTATTAATACCTTCCCTAATGTAGTTTGTACATCTGCTTGGATTTGAAAAGATGACTGTGCTGCATGTAGAAAATGAAATTTTGTTTACCATCCTTCCTAACCTGAAAACTCATCCACACAGAAATAAATTGCTACCTCTATATTAATTGGTACAGCGGTTAGGCTTTGTAAAAGTTAGGATGTCTTATTTTTACCTTAAATTTTATTATTTTTTATGGTGGTTCAAACACAGTGAAGTTTATATCTCAATAATGTAACAACAGGTAGGTAGTAGTCATTAAGAAGTAACTCTTCTTTGGGAGGTAATTCAGGGACCTGGGCTCCCATACTTCAATATGGTTCCTCTCATTTTCTTTAAATTAAAAAAATATATATTGGATTTATTGGGATGAGACTAATAAAATTATGTTTAAGGTGTACAATTATACATTATCTGTCTATTGTATTTTGTGCTCACTACCACAAGTCCCCTTTCATTACTATGTATATCCACCCTTCATCCTCTATCTCCCCACCCTCTCCCTCTGATAAGAATATACCATTTTTTGTGATATATTTATTTTTTGCTTAATCTCTTCACCTTTTTCACCTAGACCTCAAAATGCCTTCTGTCTATTTAGGACGTTTTAATCTAGTCTAACAATATGTTTAACATTTATTGTGAATTCCCCCAATACCCTGTCCTTATATTGTGCATCTCACTTGAATTTTATTGGTGTTAGATATTTCTTTTTTTCCTCCATTTCTATATAGTTGTGTGTGTATGTGGAAGGGGGTGAATTATGTGATTGGTTTGAATATCAAAATTCTAACAAAAAACTTTAAAAGAGAAAGTCATGACAGCTAGTTTAGGGGAAAATTAATTAAAATTAATGTGAAAGGAAACAGGAAGCTAAAATAAGTTAACTTTATTTAAACTGAGAGAAATTTAAAATTACTAGTAAAGATAGTCAAATCCATGGATAATAAACATGGAAATAGAGCTAAATACATTATAGAGTTTTAAATAAGATTATATAAACATCAATTGTTCTTCATACTTAATAACTAGATTTTCTATAAACATTTACAAGTTATTCTCAGCAAATTGGTTTTGCAAATTATTCTTGATAAAAGCTGCTATCTTTGGACTTGGTAGGCTTCCCTAATCTAGAAGAGACTGAATATTGAATTTTAAGACACCATGATAAATATAACAAGCCAAATTTTTATTGATTCACTTGATTACTTCATTACTTTAAAAACCAAGATCTAAAGAAAGAAAAATGTAAGAGAGAGAGAGAGAGAGACAGAGAGAGAGAGAGAGAATTACCAAAGGATTATTTGTCTGCATGATAATATATAAAGTTGAAATACTAAATTCTTTGTGAATTCTTATGTTTGTGTCCCTTTTAATAAACTGCCTTTAAATATAAATTTTGAGATACCAATTTATTTGAAACCAATGCAAATATATATGAATATTTTTACATGTATCTGTTAATTGGCACTAAGAAACATTTAAAACACAGATAAATTTTAGGATAAATGTAATACTACACAAAAGCAAGGTACATCAATAATATAAGGCTTTATTTTGTGAATTTAGTCAAAGGCTTAGGAATGCCTTTGACTTGTAGTAAGTGGTAAATACAGTATTCACACACCCATACACACATTATTGATTGAGATGTAAACTATGATGTGTTTCAAACTGGCAAACTTCTAAACCAATGACACTAGATGAGACAAAATCAAATAAAAATGTCTTCACTCCGCAAAACTTGTAAAGAAAAGACACTGAATGAGATAAAATAACAATAAAAGATGAGACTCCTTTGCTATGTCATTTCTGGCAGTAATGAAGATGCTAATAAGGAAAAAATGAAGACAACACCAAATATTTTGAGGACATGCAATTAGGTACACAGCAACTAACCTAAAGCTTTGTGGATTCCATCTGGGACAAGTAATCAGATTACTTGTGAGTGCTTTAATGGTACCCAGGGGGTGTCATAAAAATCAGTCACCATATGTTTTAATATCCATATAGTTCTGATTCTTTGAACTGCTACTTTTATCTTCCTTTTTATTGCTATACACTTAAATTGATGCCTTATCTACAGATAAACTTCCAGGCAATATGTGAACTCTTATGTACATCTCTTCTTTCTCATTTTACTGCATTTCCTACTTATTTCATTGATATTTTACTTGTCTGTCCTAATATGGCCATTGTTTAAACTTTATGTCTGAATGTTTATATTCACATGTCTGTGTGCAGAATTTACTCTAGGTTTTGTATTTAGGAGTGTAAATAATAGAAACCAGAACCAGAAAATATGGAAATATGGAATAGTGTAGATTGTGTATAAATCTATCAGGATACTAAGTGATTCTAAGTCACATTTCATAGGCTTGGTGTGTGCCTGTGTGCTAGTCTAACTTACCTTATAATGGTTTAAATGCACATGCTCCTATGAATTGCTTGGTTGTTGGTAAGGAAGTTTTAATTGTGTTGCATTTTGGGAGAAGTATAAATGGAGAACTTGTTTTCAAATCAAACTACAGGAAAGAAAGGTCCTTTAGTCCTAAAAGGATTCTGTTATAGGAACAACATATAGCAATATGATCATCACAGCAGAGCGAACACAGAGCGGTTAAGATAAAAACAATGGAAATTCAAACATTACACATCCACTTCCGCCAATACACGAGCACACAGCTATGTTATTGCAGAACATTTTAACATTTATAGGGAAAAAAGTAACATTATTATCTGTTTTGTAAGAAAATGCCCCAATTTTAGCTGAGTGTGGCTACCCAACTAAAGACTACATTCTCAGACTCCCGTGCAGCTGTCTGTGGCCATGTGACTAAGTTTGAAAGAAAGTATTGTGGACATAAGTCAAATGTACAAAGTGATTCATTTTCTTAGAAACTAAGATACTTGTCTTGAATTTATTCTTATCTTGTCACTGGCTGAGAAGTGATGGATGACAAAGTAACCATGAAAACCACACATGGAAAGCAGTAGAGGTGTCCCACTAGCTCTAGATAACTCATTTTCTGGATTGCTAGGTTTAAAAGAAATATCCTTTTTAAGCTAATATATTTTAAAGAGCTTTGTTATAGTAACTTAGTCTTCACTGCTTTCAGTGAAAACAGCTGTTAATAATGTGCTGCTTAAATGTGAAAGCAAATTAACACAGATTAAGATCTTCTCTATAGCCATTAGTAAGGGGCCTAAGTGGTTAAGGCAATAGAGACTACATAATTTACAGAATTCTGCACAGCATAAACTGTAATGCCTACACAAATAGTTTGGACACAAGAGTTATTCTTACCAGTGAGTATGATTGTAGGAAACTTCCAGAAGCCTAATTCCTAGATGCCAGTCAAGGATTTTTTCTTTTTTATAGATTTTTTATTTAATATTTTTAGAGAGGGGAAGGAGGAGAGGCAGAGAGGAAGAGAAACATCAGTATATGGTTGCCTTTCACCTGCCTTCAGCTAAGGAACTGCCTGAAGACCTGGCTTGCAACTTGATTATGTGCCCTGGCTGGGAATCAAACCAGCACTTTTGGGTTCCCAGGCTGGCATCTATCCACTGTGCCACCAGCCAGGGCCAAGGGTTAATTTTGTAAACAGACCTTATAAAAGATAGCCATCAGTCTTTGTGTGTTAACACTTTTCTGCATAATATGTTAGAAGTGATAAATTCAATAAATAATAAAAGCAGTGTATGGAGAGTTGGGAGTAAGAACAGTGAAATTTAAAATAAAGTGGTCAGAGTAGATCTTATTAGGAAGGTAGCATTTGAACATTTCCCACAGGAATGAGTTAACCTTGAAGATCTCTTATAATCTGTAGAAGAAATAGCTAGCACACAGACCATCAAAAAGGTGCCTTGTGAGCTGTGGACAGGATTGTAACAGATAAAAGAGAGATGGGGAAGAGGGTAGATTGTTTGGGATATTAAAGGGTATTTTAAAGAGGTTAAATCTTATTGTGAGAAAAACTGAGAGCTTTTAGCAAAGGAGTAATAGAAAGGATTAAAGTTCCCATAGTGTTGAATATGGTTTTAAAAGGAGCAAGGGTAAAGCAGATAAAAAAGGTAGTTGTTATGATAATCAAAAGGTAGATGATAGTAGATTAGATCAAAGTAGAAAACAGTGGAAGTAAGAATAATCTCATTTGAGAGAGATATTTTGGAGTTAGAGCAACAGATATCCTTGAAAGACTTTGAAGTATGACAGAAAGAATCAGGAATGACTTCAGGTTTCTAGGACTAAGAAACGGAAAACTAGAGTTGCCACACATTGAAATAAACAAGATGAAGATATAAAAGGCTTGGTGGGAAAGATCAGGAATTGAATTTGTATATGTTAAGCTTGATTTATTCATTATATGTGTATCCTTATTAAACATGCATACACATAACACTATTAGATGTGTATACCTATGTTAAATAAGTAGTTGAGTTGTCTCTGGAGTTCACAATAAAAGACAGTGTTGAAGAACCAAATTTATAGGTCATTGGTTTATAGAAGAATAAAATAACCAAGAGATTGAATTTTGACAATGATGAAAAAATAACAAAGATCTGAGTCTTGGGTCACTCCATAATTAGGTAATTGGAAGAAGAATATGAATTGGCAATTGATTCTAAGAAGGGCAAACCAGTAACAAAGGAAAGACTAAGAGCATTCAATGCTTGAAAAATAAATATTATTACCTGTGTCCAATGCTACTGTTTAATTTTTTAAATATTTTATTCATTATTTTTAGAGAAAGGGGCAGGGAGGGAGGAAGAAAGGGAGAGGAACATCAATGTATGGTTGCCTTTCACCTGCCTCCAGTGACCCTTGGGTTCATAGTCCAGTGCCAATCCACTGAGCCACACCATCCAGTGCTCAAATGCTATTTAATAGGCCATATAAAACTAAAGTTGAAAAAATGGATATTGGATTTAGCAATTTGGAGATTATTAATGAACCTGACAAAATCAATTTGGCTGAATGAGAAGCAGAAGAACCTAATCAAAATAGGTGGAGAAAAAGTAAAGATACAAATTGGTATGCAGTTTTTTTGCAAAAATGAGCAGATAAATTGGTACAGGAAGAAAAATCATTTGAGGAGAAATATTTTTGTAGTGGTTATAGCTGTATTATTTTTTTTTTAGAGTGGGGAAATAGCAGCATGTCCATGTTCTATTGATATAGATAATGATAATGATCTTATGTAGAATTGAGAATTGAAGGAGTAAGGAAATGGTTTGAGAAATGAATGTTGATAGTTTCATGTTAATAGGTGGAAAGGCCCAAAATATGGGCACAGATGCTGATAGGTGTCTGTGTTAGTGGGAGATATTAAAATATTTAGAATTACTCCAGTTTTCTCTGTGAAGAAAGGACATTAACTATGTACAAAAAATGGAAAGAAGTGGGATTTTTGAGGGGACTAGAAAAAACTTAAGGACAATAGGGAAATGGCTAGGCTAAAGATAAGTATTGTGGTTTCTAGATAACTTTAAGACTCGGGTTATGTCATCATGGTCTTCAAAGGGACATCAAATAGTGTGATTGCTGTTTTTCTTCTACTATATTTATCTTCATAGGTGCAGATCATTGTATTTAAACAGTGTTATGTATTTTCTATGCGTGTAAGGCAAAGTGAGAGATGGACTGATTTGAGGGTATAGAAGAGGAAGTAATTATGATACCTGACCATACAATTTAACCTGGATAATCAGGAAAGAAGAGGCCATCAAGTTGATCAAGAGTTGGTTGTAAAGATCTAGGATTATCACCATGGAGATAAGTGGCTTACGCAGAGTGGAAATTAATTTTTGAAGGTAGTGAAAATGAATAGAATGTGTATTATTTCTTAAAAAGGCAACAATGCCATGGCTGGTGTGGATCAGTGGATTGAGTGCTGACCTGAAAATCAAATGGTCACTCTTTTGATTCTCAGTCAGGGCACATGACTGTGTTGTGGGCCAAGTCTCCAGTTAGGGATGTGCAAGAGGCAACCACACATTGATGGTTCTCTGTCTCTCTCTCTCTCTCTCTCTCTCTCTCTCTCTCTCTCTCTCTCCCCCCTCCCTCCCTTTCCCTCTCTCAAAAAATAAATACATAAAATATTTTACAGAACAAAAATAAAAATAACAGGGAAAATGGTCTGCCAGAGTCAATAAGGATAAGAAGGACATCATTCTTACTTAAGCCCAATGATGTGAATAAAATGGGAGAAAGGACCCTCACTGCTTTAGAGCAATGTAGCAGAAGCAGTGTGGTTAGGGTAGAGCAAGGAGATGATGAGGATTCTCACAGAGGGCTTGAGGAGAGAAAAGTTTGCTCATTATGAATTGAGAAATTAGGAGTGTTATGGTAACTGTCGATGAGTTGGGAGGAGTGAGAGATGGACAGGTGAAAGATGATGTGTAGTCTTATAGATATTATGGTGAGAGAAATGAGGTTGACCTCAAACTCTGAGCTCTTATGGTGTCAAATGTCAGCATGTACACAGAAATAAAGGGTATAACCAGGTTAGTTCAGATGACCCAAATGTATGATTAATGGTGGTGATAGGAAGAGAGGTTGACTCTGCTCCTTTAGTTGAGGTAGTTTAGATTATCTGTGGAAACTGAGTCTTATTTTGAGCTTTAATATGCTCTCTTTATATCTGCCAATGGCTTAAATGTTAAATAGAATTTTTAAAAATAGTATTAAAAATTCTTATATTGGAAAAAAGTCATAATGTACTCTTTTGGCTCTTAAAAACAACAAATTGAAATCTCTGCATAATATCTAGCAAAATAATATACATGGATGAACTAAAAATTTAGCCAAGTGAAATTTGGAACCAGCTTATGAAGAAATTAGCAATTGCCCCGAAAACCAGAATTATTTAATATTGTAACATATACACAAACTTCTTTAAAAATACTGTGTTATTACTTACCTTAATATTTTAATAAAATTTGTTAGATTTTGCATGCATTGTAATAAGTTAAACATGCTCTAAGGTATTATATCTATAGCCTTATATGTTTTTAAATTCAGTCCAAATGAACATATTATTTTAATTATTACCTTGGATACGTTGCCTTATAAAGAGTGTCATTACACCAACATGTCCAGTCTGTAATGTGAGTTGGATTCTGTTACATGAGTTGGTTACTTTTGATGTCATTTTTTTATGAGGTCAAGGTGCCTTGTCTGACAGATATGACTTGGTAAACATAACTGCTTTGTAATGGTGAGTTGTTTTTTTCTCTGTGAGGCATGTTTAAGGTCATGATGTGCAAACGTTTGACCCCTGAAGATCTCAAAGGTAACTTATCCATGGGGACTCATTATTTCTTCCCTTGCTGAAATTTTTGTATTTATCTTTAGACTTCCATGTGTAAAAAATTGTCATGAAAGAGAAAAACTTTCTAATGGCTAATATAGTGTATAAAGAGATGGCAAAACAACCTTTTTGTCATTCTTGGCATTACCTTGAACTGAAGACACAAGATATGCCCTTCTTTTTGTAACATCATCAAAACTGCAATCAAAAATTTATTTAATTGAAAATGTATATTTTATCTGATTATAAAATACATTTATTATGTTTTAATAACAAATAAACAACTTCACTAGCTTAAATTTACAAAGGTTTATTTCTTTTTTTATAAAGATTTTATTTATTATTTTTTTAGAGAGAAGGGGAAGGGAGAGCGGCAGAGAGGGAGAGAAACATCAATGTATGGTTGCCTTTCACCTGACTCCAACTATGGACCTGGCTGGAAACTTGACTTGCAAGCTGGTTATGTGCCTGGCTGGGGATTCGAACCAGCAACCTTTGGGTTCGCAGGCCCATGCCTTATCCACTGTGCTACCAGCCAGGGCTAACAAAGGTTTATTTCTTGACCACTGGATTATATCCTTTATTTCTGTAATCATTTTACTATAGAATCTGGGCGGTAGAATGGATGCTTTAGGACACTACTAGTCATCAAGGCAATAAAACATAAGTATTGAAAGTTAACAAAAGTATTAAATGTTGTAGTTGAAGCCATACAAGTTCTTAATTACATGTCCTAACTACTCCCAAGAAAGTCAGAAGTTCAATCCTAACCATATCAAGAAGATGAAGAGCAATATCTATTTGATAGACAGCATTAATAACCATTATTGGTGCCATTATTAAATGTATTTCTTTTTAATTTTTAAAGTTTAAATTATATTTTATTATTTATGCTATTAACAGTTGTCCCAAATTTCCCCCCTTTGGCCACCTACACCCAGACCCCCTACTCCCTCAGATAATACCCACACAGTTGTCCACATCTATGGGTCATGCATATACATTCTTTAGCTACTACATTCCCTATGCTATGTTATCTTATTTTTTCATGACCATTATGTAACAACCAATTTGTAGTTCTTAATCTTCCTACCCTTTTTGCTTACCCAAATACCCAGCCATCAAAACATTCTCTATATCTATGATTCTATTTCTGTTCTTCTTGTTTTTTTTTGTTTGTTTGTTTTTATATTAAATTATTGATAGATATGTACAGGGTGCACATGATAATGTGGCAAAATTTTAGTAAAATGAACAAAATGTTTTATTTTGAAATAAATTTATTCTTATTTATAAATACATAAACATAGTCATTATTTTTTTGATTGTTCAAAAAAGTCTCCATTTGCTGCCATAATAGATTCCATTTGTCTTGAGCATGCTTTAATTCACATTTCTTTATCCATCATGTGTTCAGTCTTAGCTTGAATAGCCTCTTTATTAGAATGAGATTATTTATTAACTTCTCTCTCACAAATGGTCCATACATAATAGTCTAAAGGAGTTGCATCTGGTGAACCAGGCAGCCAGATTTCCTTTTACCAGAATTCAGGAACATTGACAATGAGAAATTCTTGCACCTTTTAGGCACTATGTGCTGGTGCTCCACCTTGTTGGAAGATAAAATAACATCAATTTGAGGTTTACTTCATCATGGCACAACTACAGGGTGCACACAATCAATTTGCAATAACTTTGTATCTCCTTATTTCACGTGCTTCTCATTAATTTTGAAAAACTATGTTTCTAAGGTTATGATTTAGCATAGTTGTTTCAGATATAAAGTATTAAATTCCAAGAGCAACCATCATGTCAAGGGAATATGATGTTAGAGCAACCATAATTTCTAGACTGTGTGCAGGGTGAACTGCTAAGGAAATTGTGGATTTCAGTAACATCTGTTTATGTACATTTGACAACCTGAAAAAGGTGTATGATGCTGATCCTGATGTAGTCAAACCAACAAGGAAAGTGCATAAGGTACTCAAGGATCGCACAAGTCCAAATAGTGTACACAGAATCTAGGAGATGATCAATGAAGATCCAGGAAAGTCAATGTGCTCCATAGCAAGAGAACTGCGGATGCTAGATGCAATGGTTCCCAGGATTATTGCTGAAAATATCAGATACAGATTGTATGCTCTTAGAAGAGGCCAGTTTATGACACAGCAGACAAAAGATAGGCTCTTTGAAAAACAAGGACACTGCTAACAAAATTGAAAAATCCCAAAGATAAAAACCCTTTGATTTTCTTTTCCAATGCAAAGAATTTTCAACAGGACCAAACAGTCAACAGAAGAAACAACACGTAGCTCTGTGAGAATCTGAATGAAGTCCCAATTGTCATGAAAACAAAATTTCCTGCTATAATGATGGTATTCAGTGTTGTCAGCAATTAAGGAAATATCATGACCCCACATTTGTTTCCACAAGGCTTGAAGGTGACTGCTGATATTACCTTGACATTTTGAGAGAAATACTGTATATACATGGAATATTATTTAGCCATAAACAGAAGGAAATCTTGCCTTTTGCAACAACATGAATGGACCTTGAGGGCATTATGTGAAGTGAAGTAAATCAGACAGAAAAAGATGAATACTTTATGCTCTCACTTAAATGTCAAATCTAGAACTCAGAAATAGCAGAATGGTGATTATCAGTGATTGGTAGAGATTGGGGAAATGGGGAGATGTTAGCCAAAGGATATAAACTTCTCACTGTAAGTTGGAAAAGTTGTAGGAATCTAATGTATAGAATGTCAACCATAATTAGCAATACTGCATAATATTGAAATTTATTAAGAGGGTAGGTCTAGAATGAATCACCCCCATACACACATACAACAGAAATTATAGGAGGGTATAAAGGTGCTAACTAACCCTATTGTGGTAATCATTTAGTAATATAAATGTATACCAAACCATTATGTTTTATACTACAAACTTTCATATGTTAAATGTCAAAGCTATTTGAATAAATCTGGGGAAAAAATGATTTTGTTGTTGAATCAGGATTTTTCTTCCCTTCCCTCCAACTCCTCACCCCTTATCTGTACTCCAAGTATACTTACCTTGACAATATCCTATGTATTCTATGCAGTCACATCTTCAGCATTCTTAGAAGATTTCACTGAACCACAAGGACAAGTTACCATAGATCTCCAGTAATATAGGGGATCAATCATACCATGAATTATCCAGAATTGTCAATAGTCAAATTCAAACATTCTGAATCAAGCAGCAAAAGAGAAAAATAGAGGACAACATGGGCTATTGCGGCTCTAATTAAATTGTTAATGTCCTTATATTCTGAAAGTAAATCCAATTACTATATTGTATGGTATTTCATCTTGGCCCGAGGCTTTTCCTTCTATTTTATTATTTCCCTTTAATTCCAAAAATCTACAAAATGTTTTCAGCCCAACAAAAGGAATAGCCAGTCTCCTCATTTAAAATCAAACCAAATAAAGCATCCTCTTGGGATACATAATCTACTTCTTTCTCATGCCTGGCATTTTAAATTATTAAATTAAAAAATAAACATTGGAATCTAAAGATTTTATATGCTTTAACTTCACCAATCCTGGTGTTAAATTAAGAAAAATAAGTTAGTAAAAATTATGGGTCTGAATGATTAAGAAGCTCCCCAAAAGAGTCATTCCTAAACAAGGAGTGTTTAGTCGAAGGAAGTATTTCTATACTAAATTCTCTAGACTCATAGAAAACAAATTCCTACTTTCAGATGCTAAAGACTCAGAAATATTAACAAATTCTTTCAGAGAATTCTGCTATGTAAAGCCAAGAAAACAAAATTTTTTAATAGGAAGATTAAGCTTATCTCCCCCTTCACTTCTCAGTTTATTATATAAAAAGTCAAACTGGCAAACTACCTGTAAAATACTGAAAACTTAAATATTTTACCCCTTTCATTATTTAACAGAAATTGTTGCATTTATAATTATGTATTCACACCTAGATGCTCCACTAGAATGTAAGTTCCATGAAGGCCGACTCTGTGTATTTATTAGATACAATTTTGTGCCATTATTATGCCAGATGCTGGTAATATACATATTCAGTAAATATTGAGGTTGAATGAATGACATACATATAGAAGTATGTTCACAGAGTAAGTGAAAAGCATGTTTACATGACCATAATGCTACATGCTGATTTTACAATATCTACATTTATGATGACATTTATTTCCTCCTATTAGAGACATTTTAGTACAAAGAAAGCCTTCATTAAAAAAAAAAGATATCTCCCAGTTGACATTTCTTTTGTAAGCATGAATTACATCTTAAAAGAGTTGATATTATCAATGGAAAAATCTGTGCCTTACTAAACTTTGTTTTTCTGTTTCTTAAATTAGGGTTGGCCATAATCTCTGCTCTCAGTATGTGCTAAAGTTGTAACTATATTTAGCATTAAAAACGTTAAATAATAGCAATTTCAGAGGCTGTGTTGATTTGCTATACAGTGAGAAATTTTTTTTTCATGTTGAGGTAATGTTACTTTACAACAATCAATAATTAAATAAAGATATTACATTTAATTTTAGTATTTTGGTACTCTAGGTGTATAAACAACTTTATACCTCCCACTGTTATATAGTTACTTAAAATTATCTAGATGTATTACTTATATTCTTTATATAACATTAATTTTAATGTAGATAGCATTTGCCTTTCTAAAATGCATTTTCCTGATATAGTCTTAAAATGTGTTTTGACAGCAAGAAAATATGTGGTTTGGTGATAAATAATTGCTATACAGAGTACAAATGTATTTTAGGTGGGTCATAAGAGATAAACTCAACACACTGATTATTTCAGAACTATCCAAATTCAGTCAAACACTGCATGCCATCATTTCTTGTCAAGACAAAAAATATATATAGTTGTTTGATTTATCTTTGTACTGAAAGATACAATTTCAATATTTTATAGGAAAAAATTTTATTTTGTAGTGGAAAACTAATTAATAAAGCAGGCTAGAAACAATTTCTGGGGCCATTTTAACTGCTTTTATTAGCTGTATTAGGAACTTTAGTTTAAAGAAAAACTCTAATAGGAACAAAAAGTAAAATTTCAATTAAATAATTTCTAAAATTACAATAACTTCCTTTGTGTATATACTGTCTGCAATGTGCCAGCATGGCAAAATTCTATTAGTTTTATTTCTTTTATTAATATATTTACTTTTAGGAGATGCATTTGCAAGTGAGCTACATTTATTATCTGATAATATAAAAGCATGAACCTTATTGCCACAATCCATGTTAACAACAATGTATTTAATTTCGCTGCAATATAAAAATATATTATATAAAAGAAAATTGGTGCCTTTCCCACAAGAGAACATATGTGGGAAATGATTATTCTTTTGGGCTGAATACTTGATTTATTTAGTAACAAAGAGTTTGGATTTTCAGAAAATAAGAATAAAGCATTTTAGCTTATGGGGTTATTCTCATTTCCCAGGAAGTTTCTTCCTTCACTCGAAACCTGGAACTTACAATTGTAACTTCAGAAGAATTGGGATCGTACTTAGACAACAGACTAACTTCAAATCAAATGACTATGTCAGATCCCAGCTTCCAGCTGCAGTCTGAGGAAAAGTAAAAGGTGATATTTAAACTGAGGTGGTGACTGTGCTGCCTAGACAAATGAACGGGAAAGAAGGAAACTGTGGACAAAATAGATAAAAGAAACAAAGTAAATATTCCAATGTTTATGGAATTTGATCTCTTAAGAGAGAAAAATAGTAAAAATGGTTACATGATTTTATATTTCTCAGTCAAATTGTATGCTTATAAGTGTAAAAAAAAAAAAAACAACAACTGAAAGTTCCCCACCAAAACCCAAAACAAAACACTTGCCAATTTACTGAAACTCAAAATAATAGTTTTAGAAGAGAGTTGACTTCCTTGGCTCTTCCTTCCTTCCTTCCTTTCTTTTTTCCTTCCTTCCTTCATTCCTTCCAGCAAATCTGCAAACATTATTAAGTACCTCATATATAGTGCAGTCTTAGCTGCTGAGTTTAAGTAGATAAGTCGCCTCAGAAGCTATTCATCATGCTCATCACTGCCCAGATCCTGAACTTCAAATCCTTTTCTACATACAAGTAACTCTTCAGCTTGAGAATCTGTTTGAGGCAGGTCTCACAATTACTAACTAAGAAACCTAGAAAAACTAGCTACTTGCATTTCTAGATCCCTTTCTTCTCATGTTAATAGTGACTTAAGAGTAGCCAATTAACTTCAAACATCCTGGATTTGAATTGGAATCAGGGAAAGAAAGGCACCAGCAAGTGCAGCCTTGGTCTTGTTAGCAGTATTGTTTTCTCGGGTAGGTGTACAAGTCGGGTCTTGTGCCTTGGACAATGTTTTGGCTTTTGTGTTAGTGGAAGGGTGTCTCACTGGACTACTTTTAATGGTGTGAATTTTGCTGTACTTTTGGTGGTCATCCCTTCTTTCTCACTTAAGAAACTATTGGTTCTTGAGATTGTGAGAATTCTCGGGGCCATTCAGTCTCCTCTCAATAAAATAACTTTTTGTTTTAATTATTGTCATTTTCTTTTGCTTGCAACTAAAACTCCAGTTGTGCCATCCCACTCTTCATAGTTTATTGCTTAGAAGGTTAAGCTAGCCAACAGCCTGTCAAATCACCATAATTATTATGAGTGCCATGTTTCTTATGTGAACAATAACCAGAATAAAATCTAATGAATGGTATAGAGAGGTATTTGCTGAGTGCGTGGCCTGAGTTAATTACTAACTACCAATACTTGACAGAGGGCAACATGAACTATGAGCTGGGAGTCAAGATAAGAGTAGTGTTTGAGCTATGGTTTGAAGAGTATAGAATTTAGATATCAGAATTTGAAAGTATATCAGAGAATAACAAGTGCTCAGGGGTGATTGAAGAAAATATTATATTAAAAATAAAATGGAGAATGACATTAGAAAGGTGTAACAGTTTACAACTTGGCAAGTCCTTGAATGATGTATATTTGATCCCAGAAATAAAGGCAGACAAAAAGTTTATGTGTAGAGAAAAAAATTAGATAGAAGCATCTACATCTAAATTATAGTTTATTCATCAAGCAATATTTTAAAATATTTTAATCATAGGTTATACTTTCAGTGAAAGTATAGCATGTTTATAGAAAAGACACAAATCATAGCTGTGCATGCAACTCTATGGCTATTATGGGAGCTCAGCTAGCCTGAACTCACCTCTGAATCTTAGAAGTCTTGTATCCCCTCAAATGTAAGTAACTCCATCCTGATTTCTAAAACAAAGATTATTTCTTGAACATTGCAAAAATAGAATATGAGATAATTAATATGATTGTGTATTAATGTAGTTTATTCTCTCTCATTCCTGTATTCTATTGTTGAATATACCACAGTTAATTAATTCATATTACTATTGATGGTACCATGATATTTTGAATGAAACTACTATCCACATTTTTTTACATACCATATAATGTGCATTAAGTATATTGGATTTTTTAAAAATATCTATAGGATGAGCTTGAACTGAGGTCTCTCTAAGTATTTTGATTTTCAGGATTCCACTTCTCATTCTGTATAGAGATATCTAAAATATATATAATTCATTAAATGGAACTCTGATAAAAATAGGTATTTTTAATATATTTAAGCATCCTTAACAATACAAAGTACACAGAATCCAATTTGTTGTGTTACTATTTAACTGAGGTAATTGTTGAAAACAGTATACTCTCCTCATCTGCTGGTTACATTGAACTTTATCAAGATAATGTTGGTGGAATTATTTTTTTTAATAAGCTGTGATATGCTGCCTTTTAAATTTTAGGAGAGAAAAAATACTGTTATAGATTTTTATTAACTTTCCTTCCAAAATATTTGTCTTGGGAAGTTGTCTCTCCTGTTTTCATGAAACCTTATTGTGAAAGAAATATTTTGTCTGTTATTGAAACTACCTCTATCTCTATCAGCTATCTGTCTGTCTGTCTAATCTATTGATCATGAACCTGTCTTTCAACACTAAAATTTTGTCCAAGGACACTTGAGTGGTAATTAGTTTCAAATGAAAAATAATTTTAGGGGGAAACCAGTTTCACCCTGACATAAAATGTTTAGAAATTATTACTATTTTTGCAGCAAGAAAATGCCAGGCAAACTGAAAATCCACAAGTTTTCTTGGAATAATCAGAGAACCAACATTGCATGGAAAATGTCTACCAGAATTCTGGAGTGATGTGAATCTGTAGAGTGTCACAGTCCAGATCTGCTTCCTCGATGCAGAGCTAGCTATAGGAGCCATAAGCGGTAGGAACACAGATATGGTAATTTTGAGCAATGGTTGTTGGCTCGCATGAGAGTGAGAAGCTATCAGTGCTGTGGGAGCACACTTCTGTGGGTTTTACCGATTGGAAACTCCCCAGGTTCTCACAATGAGAACCAAGAAAGATTCCCTTCTAGCCATGGCAAGTGGAAGGGAAGAGGAACCATTTTGAAGCCTAGGTCCTCCTCTATAATAAGACTTACTATTAAGGAAGGACTTTGACAGAGCGAAATTCTGGAAACTTATTCCTCTTCGGGGGAAAGAAACTTCTCTCCACTTTCTGCCTCCTTTAGACTTCTATCTTCACTTAAGAGGCAAGGAAAAAATATAAATAACAGGGGTTTGGGGATTCAAAAAATTAAATTGCAAAAACTTTGCATAGGAACTGGAGAAAAAGTTATACCACATGATGAGGTACAGAAACACAGGTGAAGGCCACAGTTCCACGAATGAGACTTAGTCAGAAGGATAATAATACTACTCTCTCTACCTAACAAACATCAATATAATAACAGTATTCCAACTGGAAGGGTTCCAACTGGAAGGAGCAGTAAGAAAGAAAACCTGCAAATGAAAAAACAAAGACAACAAAAAGGGATGGTGGCGGACATGAGAAATTTAAAGACTTTTATATTGTGTGTGTATAGACTTAGAGATAGATAAAATAGATACAGATATAGATATAGCAGATACAATGAGATAGTCCAGTTTCTAGTGATATGCCAGGGGACGCAATGCACTCTATGTAACACGAGGGTCTGTTGTATTAAAATTTAGTTCTTCATCTTTATGTATACTGCCTCTCCAAATTTTAGAACTTACCAGTGAATATGTTTGTTTTGCAGTATGTTGGAATTAGAACTGTTACGGGCTAAATTACATCTTCCCCTCCCCCTTCCCAGCCAATATATTGAAGTTCTAACCCTTAGTACTTCAGAATGTGACTTTGTATGCAAATAGTATTTGTTCAGAAGTACTCAACTTAAAGTCATTGGAGTGGTTCCTGATCTAATGGGTGTTATCCTTATAAAAAGAGGAAATTTGGGTGTAAAGACAGGCATGGATAGCAGAAAGGTGATATCAAAACACAAAGAGAAAGCTTTGTGAAGCTAGGCAGAGACTGGAATAATGCTGCCACAAACCAAGAACATGAAGAATTGATGACCAGCCCTGGCTGGTAGCACAGGGGATAAGGCACCAGTCTGCGAACCCAAAGATCACTGGTTCTATTCCCTAGCCAGGGCACATAACCAGGTTGCAAGACAGGTCTGTAGCTAGAGGCAGGTGAAAGGCAACCAGACATTAACGTTTCTCTCCCTCTCCGCCTCTCTCCCTTCCTCTCTCTCTCTCTGGAAATAATACATAAATTTCTTAAAAAAAAAGAAAAGAAAAAAAAAGAATTGATGACCATCCCCAGAAACTAGGAAGAGGCATGGAAGGATTCTCTCTTACAGGCTTCTGACGGAGTGCGGCCCCTGCCAAAATCTTGACTTTGGACTTCTGGCCCGAAAAACTATGAGAAAACGCATTTCTGTTTATTTTAAGGCACTTAGCTTTTGGTTATTACGGCAACTCTGGGGATATGAGACGGAAACTAAAGCAAAATTTCAGTTAAACTGAATATTTTCAGACTGCTTATAGCAATTTCACTTTTCTTTCTACTTTTGCTATGATTTGATTCAGAATGAATATAAGAATTTTATCCAAATTTCCTCCAACTTATCCAGCCTCTTTCCATAAATGCTTTGTTTTCATGTCTTCGTTTTCTTCCTAAAATTCATAGCTTTTCCAGCCAACTCTGAGGATCATGCTTGCATTTTTATTCAATTGTTTCAGATGTTTCTGAGCCATAGGTGATGTTGCTTGTCTCTTCCTAGAAACTGAACTCTAACTTGATTCCCCTCCATTAAAAAAAAATATTATTATTTAATCATCATATACCCATGTTGCTTTCCAATTCCTTACATCATTATAGACCCTACCTTTGGAAAGGTTTTAGTTAAAAAATTGACATTATTAAAGGATTCACATGCAACAGGAATATTATTACCTTGCTTCATCTCAATGTGGGTGTGAGTGAATGTACCCCAGTACTTGTATATGTTTGTGTTTCCATGTGAGCATATAAACACTAAATGTTTATGCCTATAATGATTGGTTTCTTTCATTATTGCTTATGTTTATTTAATTCTCTAAGCATACTCATCTACAGAATGTAGAGCAGAAGTTTGTTGAGTGCCAGAAACCAGCCTGGGTTATATACCTGCTGTGAAAAATCCAAATATAAATATTTCAAAGTTAAGTTTGATAAGTTTCTTCCTAAATAGTGCACTAAACAGTAGGTGAGTTGACATAAAGATTTAATGCTCTTTAAGAAGTGAACTAATTTTGATCCCTAACCTAGAAGGTATATTTCCTCCAAAATTTAACCAGTCATAGCACAGTAGCTTAATTCACAGTTTGCCATAATAAACATCCTAAAAGTGAATTATCAGATTTATATGTGCATAATTAGGTTAATTAGTTATTACAGGCATACATATACCTGATTTTAAATCTTTTATTTTACATTTTATTTTGATAAATTCCACTGCAATGATTTCCACAAATGATTTCACTTGTATTTTGAGTTCCTCTAAACTCCTTAAGATTCTGACTGATAGTGCCTAATGGAATTGCTAAAGATAAGTAACCTACATCATTTTCAGTTAAAGGCACTTAAAAAGGGAATATATCATCATAGCAAAAACGTTCTGTAGCATTCTATCAAAGTTGGTTCACGTAATTTTCATTTTAACAACTAAAAAAAATACTACATGTGAATATTATCCATAATAAACAATTTGGTACTTGTGCTACATATCATTTTAATTGCAACCCTATCTTTTATGTTAAAGACACCCTTAAGCTATATGTAATAGGAGGAATATATTTTTTCATGGGAGGTTTTAATTAAGTTGTCTGACAATTGTCTTTTTTTGATTAGTATTTGTGTTCCTTTCAAAATGCAATACTCCAATTTATCAAGTAATCATTCCACCTTCTCTTTTATCTCTAATTTTTTTTTAAAGATTTTATTTATTATTTCAAGAGAGAGAAGGTAAGGGAGAGAGGCAGGGAGGAAGAGAAACATCAATGTACCGTTGCCTTTCACCTGCCTCCAGCCATGGACCTGGCTGGAGACCTGGTATCTCTAATTTTACACATTCATCCAAAAGCTTTAAAAGCAATTATTTTAAGATGCATCTACATTTATCTTACTTTCAGGTAGAATGGTTTATTTCTAAATGCTTTCAGTTCTACCATGATTAGTAAGCAGTATGCAACTTCCAAAATTCATTAAAATGTAAAACACATGAAAGCTTTTATAAGATAAAAACATGGAAATTTATAGATCAGAGGATGAGGAACAATAGCTATACCCTTTTTCTGAAAGTTATGCTTTAAATGGGCCACCAAATTTTATATTTTTAAATATGGATTAGATAATCTATGAAGACAATTTTTCATTTTTATTTTAGTATAAAGGGTGGTATGGGCAAATAGGAATGGAAAATGATGCCTACTTTGCTTTTTTGGAAATAAACAATACATCTTGGAAATAGTATGCATATTAAAAAAAATATGTTCTACTAAAACCAATTTCTCAAACATATTCACTTTCAAACCTTTTTCTTAATATATAATAGTCTCTCAAAAAATATGATCTTTTGAGTTGAAGTACAAAAAATATGTATCAATTTTTTTTTTTTTTTTTTTTTTTTTTATTCTTTATGGTCCCTGTTACAGTTATGGAAGTTTACTATATCAAATCAAATTAATGGAGTCAAATCCCCAGGACCTCGGCTCAATAGATTTTTGTTAATTGAACTTTATGAATCAGATGGTCATATATGAACTTACAAAGAGAATATATCATGTCTTTCCAGTTAGCTTTCACTTCACCTTTGTTTTTCTCACAAAATCTAAATTTTGTCACAGCCTCAGTATTTGCACATGCCCTGTCACTGTGCTGATTAATGACAGGTCTGCCATATTTTAGAACTTCAGTGGTAAACCAAGTCAATTTCCAAAGTTATTTTTATGTTATACAACAAAAACTCAACTAAGTCAATTCTAAAGATGTAATTGGCTTTATTAAGTGATTCATGAGTCAAGCAGCATCCATCTAATAAGCAGAAAAGAACTCTAAGGGGCTGCTCATAATGGACTGCTTTTATAAGCAGAGAGGAGAAGGAAGCAGATTACCTTATCTCCCCTTGGGAGGTGGAAAGTGATCTATCTGGCTGATTACATCACTAGTGCTAACCAGAAAACAGAGGAAGGAGTGCTAAAACTACATTCCTGGGGGAAGTTGTAACTGCAATTAAGTTAGGTATGAAGTCTTGGTTTGCTGATGTGGAACATAGCAGGAGTGACTCCATTTTGGGCCTGTTGTCTCTTTTTTAACAGTTGCACACATTTACATTGTGAAACTGTAAAAGTGTATGGTTAAGTAGTTTTCCAATTAAAAAAAAAATATTTCAAAGGGTTATTTTTTCCAAAATATTTTAAGATATTGATGTAACAGGATGAATGATAAGGACAAAAATGCTAAATAACAGAGAGAGAAGCATGGTTTTGAAAAATCTCAAAAATTAATATGAATAGTACCAGGGAAATATCCATATTAACAATGTTTTTGAATACATACATGTGTGCTATGAAAACAATAATAGAAAAAGAGCAACCTCTTCTTCTCTCCTTCCCTGAGAGAGAGAGAAAGAAAGGAAAGAAGGAAAGAAAAAGACGAAATGTGTACTAATAATTCCACCAGGTGTTTTAAGAGGAATATATATGTATATATGGATCATCCTGATTCAATGAGTATATTGAGCCTTAAAAGGCTTAATTAAAAAAATTCTAGACTAGTATGAAGCACTTGAAAAGATCTATACCTAGTGCTTAATGCATTTATTTCCCTGTGTAGTATATGTGCATCATTCTGAAATGACACTGTGCTATGATCATGCTGATGGGAATACTGGGATCAAATTTATGGGCTCACTTGAACCAAGACACATGAACTCAACCACTTGTATATACTTATATTTATGCTATCATAAATGACTTTATTATGCTTATAAAAAATTTAAATATATTATTTTTATCAATAATGATTCCTGCAAAATAGTTTTTTTATTTTAAATACTGGGTATGGTTATTGTGTCATGTGTTTTTTTTTAATTATCACCATCATCATTTTCTTACATCAATTTTTTTTTTTTTTTAGTGTTTGATAAGTTATTTAACTTCTTTTTTTTTTTAATTTTATTGTTGTTGTATTACATCCATCCCCTTTTTGCTCCCCTCTGTCCCCCCACCCACCCACCCATTCCCCCCAAAGTCAATCCCACCTGTTGTCCATGTCCATGGTTCCTTTATACTAGGTTCTTGTCTAAGCTGCTCCCCATCTT